>UELX01002193.1:0-33562 GCA_900480035.1 Eupelmus urozonus
TCTCTCTCTCTCTCTCTCTCTCTCTCTCTCTCTCTCTCTCTCTTTCTCTCTCTCTCTCTCTCTCTCTCTCTCTCTCTGTTTTTCTCACTTGCTCTTCGGATAGATTAAGCCAGTATGCATCTCAACTGCTCCACAACCAGGCTCAAATGTCGACTGAAGTCGAAAATTCGTTTCGAGCCATGTCGAGGGAGTGCGCACGCCCTCCTTATTTTTCCGCTTTTTCTTTCTCCTCCGCGCGTGCTTTGCGCAGCAGCCTCGTGCTTTGCATCTCTGCAAAGGTGATCGTGCGCGCGCTGTGTCTCCTCCTCGCTTTTTATTGCTCGACTATTCGTATTAAGAGAGGATTACATTCTGCCGGCGCGCGCGCGTCTCGAGTCGAGCCATTGGTTGTCTCTCTCTCTCTTACTCTCTCTCTCTCTCTCTCTCTCTCTCTCTCTCTCTCTCTCTCTCTCGCTCTCTCCTTCTCTTTCATTTTGCATCCAGCCTACACAGAAAGTTGTCCTTTGAAGCTTAAAAGCAGATGACGTGCTCGTAATAAGGTTGGAAATTAGTCTTGCATTATTGTAATGACGTTTTTACGACGACTTTTGCACTCACGCATAATAATCATTTTACCCCTTCCTTTGCATTTTGTGGCGATTGCTTGCATTATATATTTTCTTATTAACTTTTTTACTTTAAGGTTTATTTGATACCGTCATGTCAAGATAGATCCGAAATGCTTTTTGAGTCTCAATTACAGGCTTCTCAAAAAATTATCAATTTAATAATATGTTCAATATTAATATTATTTTAAATGGAAAATTGAAAATAAATGAGTACAAGTGGGTTCTACATAAAAAATTCTTTTTAGTATATGAAATCCGTTAAAACGGAAAATGATTGTCTTCCTGAGAATACTATTTTTCACAAATGAATGTGTGTGAAAAAATTTACTCTACGTTAGAGCTGTGACAAAAGTGGACACAAACGGGTTAGCAAGGTAAAGTACTGCACGGGTTCTTCTTCAAATCTTTGAAATTAGAAGCATTTCATCTAAAAGATCAAAAAAATAGAAAAAAACATAAAAAAATAAAAATATAAATCTAGGTACTTCTGTAGAAACTTTTGAAACTCTTCCTGCTTAAAGATGTTGTGGCTTAAAGCGCTCAACAAGAGTTAGCGTAAAATGCTTGAGAAAAACAGAAAGAAGAAGAGTCTTGGGGAAGAATTTACACAACTGTTTTTAAAAGACTGTAGCCGGGATGTTCACTTAGCGATTCTTCCCGTTGTTTTTTCACACAGGGAACGTTTAAGAAGTAATTTTATAAGTAGATATTCATTCATATAAAAGTACAACACTAAAAAGTAAAGAAATAATCAAGCCTATCTCAATAAAGTCAGAAAGCTATAAAATTTTATTAAATTATCTCATTTTATACCCAATGCTATATTAATAAGTAGATTATCTAATTTTTGAATTCTAATGCCGTTTCTATTATCGTAATTTGGATTCAGGATATCAGTTTCTATAAGTAGATTAAGTTAATAAATTAAATTATTCAACGAGGAATTAACAGTTCGTTGCAAATATTAACCCCGTATATCTCGGTATAGCCTTTAAATACCCTTTAAAAGCCCGATTCTCAAAATCATAACTAAAAGCACTAATAATTTACAGCAATTAAACTCCCGTTAGAGACGGCATTAACGATTTGAACAGCTCATTCCTTCCATCTCCCTCTAACATTTGCCTGCGTAAACCCGAGTATTTTTCTTCTGTGAGCGACTGCGAAAAAAACGCCGGAGCAAGCTGAGCGCAAGAGAAGCGAACAAGCAAATGTGTGTGTGTGTGTGCAGTGAGGGTTTCTTGGGAGTTTGTCTCTACCGCAGGGTCTGTTCAACTCTGGAGCGAGTCTCTCTCACTCGGATCTGCGCGTTAGCTCGTGAACTACGGCGCTCTTCAGTCAAGAGTCAAACTGTGACGCGGCGCAGCTCACCGAGGGAGACTGCTGCTAGTGCAAATATTATTCAGGGCCGCCGATGAAATGAAGATGCCTCGTTTTGCGTCTGCGAGTTTTTTGAAGCGCGACCGAGAAAAAATTATTACTACAGATTTTTCGTGTTTGTTTGTGGGTCGCGGATATTGCGGAAGATTGGCTTAAATTTGCGCGATGTTTTGAAGGGAAGATTATTTGAGTCTTGAAAGATGATGAGAGTTTTTAGTAGTTCGGATGGTAGATCGTCCAGTGGTTATCCGCATATTTTCTTAGGGGTAGTTAACGTAGGATAAAAACAGTATTTACTTTACTCTACCGTAAACGTTAATTTGAATTTCCTTTTATGTTACAGGTGAGTTTCTAAGATTAAGATTTTATCAAACAAACTCTTCTTTACGTAAGTATCTTTAAATTACTTATTTTACAAAGTTTATAGAAAAAGTTGAGCTTTTTTATATAGTAACACAAGTAGAGCAACTAATAAAGTATTAAGTTAACATTTTAATTTTAATTCTATTTTTGCTCGTAACACGTTTATGAGTAACAGTTTTATTATTTTGTAAACTTTTATTCAGTAGTAAAATTTAATATGGTACAAAAACAACACCTGTTATTAAATACTTAATAAAATATGTACATTCAAAATTTACCAAACAGTATTATCATATTCACGTGAATAAACATTTTCAATTTAAATATTTAGTTCAAAAAATTTTATACATCAGCTCGATAAAAGAAAACGATCAAAAATACAGCTTCAGCTATAAAACTAACCACAATAAACGTTCCACAAAAATATTAATTTCATTTATCAAGCCATTCGCCGGCACATTAGCATATAAATCACGGCTAAAAAACCGCTCGAGAAAAGCGAAACAATCCCGGCCCCACCAATAATATCTCCCATAAATCAGAAAATTAATTCTCCGTTCCTTTCAAAGCGTCTCAATGTAAAAGAAAACAGAGCTCATAAAAATAATACCCGCTGAGAAGTTATTCATGCCTTTCTCACGCTGACTCCGGAGCTTGCGAGCGTGCGCGCGAGCTTTCGTGTGCATATATATATATGTACACCCAAGCAAGCATCGCCCACGTTGATTTATTCGCACCCACCGAAGAAAGTCGGAAATTCAGATACCCGTGCGCGGCGCGCCGCGAGGGAGACAGAAAAAGAGAAGGAGAGTACGAGTGAGAGAGAGAGAGAGGACAGAAGACGATATAAAACGAGCGTGCCACCAGCCGCGGCGGCAACACAAATAAATCTGCGTTTCCTCCGAGAAAACCGCGAGGGCGAAACACGCGAGCCCGAAATGACAAATTCCGCTCGCTCTTTTTCTTCGGGAGCGGTTTGCGCGCGCAGTGGCAACGCGCATTTTTCCCGGGCGTGCTCGCGCCTCGCGCCTTATTGCCTTTAATCCAGCTGAGCGGTGCGCGCACACACCTGTTCAAAGTCCAGTGGTAAAGGGACGAGTACAGTCGGCCAGCAGTGGGTCAGTATATCTTTGCTGGCCCGCGGCAGTCCATTCTTTGCTGCGGGGCTGGCTGCTCTTTAATGGCGGAGATTATCCGGAGATAGGGCGCGAGAGCGCGAATTCCAGGGAGGGAAGCAGCCGGAGATTTCCACGTTTTCCTTTATACCTTCTTTCTTCGCGGCGCTGCCGCTGCTGGCTTCATGCGCGCGATATTTTATCGCCCGTCGCGCCTGATACGCCGGACCATTAATCCCCGTTACCTTTTGCCCCTTTTTCTTTCTGCCGGGCCGTGCATGTGTGGTTGTGGGTGGAAAGTGGAGGTGGGGGGTGGGAAGCGCGTGTGTACACGTGTAGGGTTGCGCGTGAGCAAGGGAGAGACAGAGCCAGGCTGTCCTCGGGCCGGAAAGAGATGATAACGGCTAGTGGAAACACTTTGTTACGGGACGCCGGACGAAACGAGTAGCGCGCGCGGCCCGAGCCCTTTTGCGCCGAAAGCTTCTGCCTTTCTCTTTGGAACTTCATAATTTCGGCTTTTTCGAGTCGGACGCGGAGTAACGTACGCTTCTGCCGGGGCCCGCTGAATAGTATCTTTTTACAGTTATTAAAGGGAATGTTTTTATTCTGGTGGCTGTGATAATGTATTAAGAATGGGAAATTCAAGCTGAGTGTGTGGTAAAGGTTTGTGCAAAAAATCTTTTGTGATATTATTAAATATTTAATGTTACCTTTTTATGCAAGTTTTATTATGTATATTTCAAATGTAGCAAATATTAATATAAAATGTTTAATTAAATTACGCCTTGTTTTGAATAACAATCTAAATATTTGTGTTCTATTGAAACAAGATTAGAGGACTATGATAGGAGATGTAAAAAGCTTTAATTTAAGCTTTAGTTTCCTGAAAGATATTGATTATTTTAAAAGTTCTAAGCAACGGAACATACTTTAAGTAAAATTTATCTTTCATTTTAAAGATTATTTTTAGGAAAATTTAATCAATTTTTAATGCTATTTGGTTTCATTATCTTTATTTTTGAATTCTATAATGAAAATATTTAATATATTATATCTATATTAAAAAACTGATACATATCAAACCTGATATTGCCAATTAAAAAACTAAAGCACGCATTATTTTCTTTTTAAAACATTCTATTAGGTAAAGAATTTTTTCATTAACTGTGTTAAAAAATATTCTGCATTTTCCATCGTTCATAACTTCTTTTGAAAGAAGCTAAATAAATTTAAGATCAAATTTCAAGATTCTTTAAAGGTAACTCAAACTATAATTTTTAACAACCACGAACACAATATTAAAATCTTTATAAATAAAATCTTTATAATAAAATCTTTGTGCCATATTTGAAAATTTTTTAACTCAAACATATGCTTATTATTGAATTATTATTATGAATTTGTCAATCCATATTACTAAATATATTTATCAGTCAAAATTACAATTATATGTAATGGTATGAGGTTACATGATAGTTATCAGAAAATCATAAGTAATCGCTCTCCTTATACAGCTACATTGTTTTTTTTACCGTTATCTTTCAAATCGATTTTGTTTAGTACATTGTGCATAATCATTGTTTTATTCTACATTTACCCAGACGTATAATTGAGGCTTCGATATGCCCCCCCCCCCCTGTTAATGTAGAAGCGAGTCGCAAAGTGCGCAGGAAGCTGCAAAATTATCTCATTTTCGAGAGCTACTTGCATTACCCTCGCGAATTAAATAACTTTCTAACAAATATATGCGTATTGTATGCGAAAGTTGAAGATGTGTGTAACAATGTGATAATTTTCGCGAGCGCTTTATTAAAATTTGCACAGCCCGCGCTGCCCCGTAGGCTGGCTTTGACGGATTTTCGTTTTTATTGGCAAAGTTTTTGCTGGAAATGGTGTGCACGTGCAAGCTATATTCTTTTATAGCCTCGCCTAGTGTTTTTTGCTCTTTTACTGTAGCAGCGCAATGCCTTTTTTACTCCTGTATTTAATAAATACTTTCTGTGATTGTTGTAGTTGTCAACAATTGATATTTTCAATGTTTTAATTTGATGTTTTAACGCGGATAGCAAAGAGAAATCATTCGATCTCTTCGGACAGTTTATATTCAGACATACGATCACTCATGCAAGCATATATTAGAAAAAGTCTGTAGTAGATAATAATACTCTAACTTTGTTCAATTATTTTTATTCCTTTGTTTTAAAGTATTTTTCTTTTTTGCAATACTCAATTTCTATTATTAGTGTACTGATTTAGACTTTTTTCTTTATAGTACAGCTCTTATTCTATCATATTTTACGACATGATGCCTTTTTTCATTACAGCTTCGATTACACTTTTATATCCTACCTTTTTTACGAATTTCTATTCCTTTTCTGTAATTTAATCATTTCCGTTTTGGCTTTAAAAACTTCTATGGGCTCTTCATTCAAGGAAATGACTATTTTTGTCTTTTTATTTATCCTCTACACCAAATTTATTACTACATCACTGCTCTTGAATATTCTAGGAACCACACTTTTCTCTAATTATTACTTCTTACATCTGTACGTCCAGCTTTTCTAATTTCTTTCTTAGTTTCGTTGTTAACAAATTTAACCCTAGTTTACTTTACTATTTTAATTTCTAATTTTTTCTGCCTAATATTTTTTACGTCTTTAATATTCTTTTCTTAAATTCTTCCAATTCTGCCTATAAAATTTTTTTTTATCCACTGCTTCCTTGAGATTTTCTAACCGGTTTCTCTTTTTTCCTTGACCTTTTTGATTGCTTTTCGCCATTTCTAGGCACGAACTATAGAGAAGTGATTGGTTTTCGCCATGGCAAAAAATGATTTTTACAAATTTTTTGGAAAATTTTTCGACAGATTTCACTGACATTTTGACAGATTTTTCTTCTTCATAAGAGAAGTTGACAGTCTTACTTCCGATTATGCTTGATTTGTTTGAAGTAAAAAACGCTGTGATTAAATATTTAAAAAAATCATTTTTTTTTAAATAAATTTTGAAAAGTATTATTTGTAATAGAAATATATTTTATAAAAGTTGTTTATTGTTTAAAACACAACTTTTTATACCTATAATCTTTCATCAAAAATCGATTCTCGAAATAATATACGATGAAAAATCGAGTTTTACAAAAGTTATGAAACTTTATTTTGATTAACGTAATCCCCTGTATACAAAAACAGTTTGAAAAAAAAAAAATAATTTTTTTTTGTACTGATCAATTTATCATAAATTTCGACAACTACATTTTTGTAAATTCGGCAAAATATCTAAAAGCATAAATTGGTCAGCAGTCTTAAAAACCCTATTTCGCGGTTAGATTACTGACCTTATTAATAGCTTGGCTGTAGTAGCGGCCGCAGAATGATATGATAAAGCTCGCGATGTGCATTCGATTCCATTAGTGCATCAGATAAACAAGGCTCTTCATGCATTTTATAAGTACGCGTGCAGAGAGCTCTGTTCATATATGTGCGTGTGAGAGCCAGGGTCGAAGCGCGTTCTTGCTTAAAGCTGCTCGTGTCTGCCATTCTGTGATTTCGTGCGTTTACCGCTAACCAGCTAACAGCAGCTAGCATGGAAATAACAGCTGTTATGAAGTTTATGCAAGTTAAAGAGTCGTGCTGAATTTTCGTTCGTTTCTAATGTAAGAAAATATGATAGGGAGTCGGATTTTGATAATTTATGGTATAAGTTGAACAAAAACGAAACTGCTGTCATTAAAAAATAATTAATACGAGTAGAGCAGTCTAATAAGCTAAAATCATTAAAAAGTCAATTCAATATGATAATTAACACAGATAATGAATTTTTTGTAGCATATCGATTCATGAAAGTATAACAATTCTAGCTATAAATAAACTTATCTTTATTTAAAACACTTAAATGACCATCGTTTAACATTCGACATTCACTAACCAGTACAAAACAATCGTCAATGCGACCACTACATTCAAACCCGAAGAAGCTCATCCCTCTTATTATTCAAACGCGACGTCCCAGAAGAGGTGTCCCGTCGGCGCGAACTATCGAGTGAGATCAAGATACCTACACAGCAGTGAGAATGAGAGAGAGGGAGAGAGAGAGAGAAGCCCGCATCGCTCGGCATGCATCTCTCTGTTTTGCCTTTAGCGCTTGCGGATTAGAGTAGCTTCGCGGGGATTCGGCGGGGCAGCGCTTAATCATTTTCATTGCCTTCCCTGACGACGACGTACATATTCGGTGGGCGCGCGCGGGACACTTACAATCGTATACGTATACGCTGCAGTTGGCGATGCTTCTAGGCTTGGTTCTGAGGCTGGAGTGGGTATGTATATTTTGCAGTAGAGGGCGAACGCATCGTATATAAACTAGGTGTCGTGTAATATTAATAACATGATCGACCGCTCTCCAGTCAGTCCTTGTAACCGGGGCTGATGTGAGAGCAGGGTATTTGGTGGCAGGTGTATGATTTCTTGTCTAAGGGTCGGCGTGTAGGTCTGGGGTAAAATGGTGGATCCGTGGGTCATGTGAATTTTTAACGCATTTGAGAAGAAAGCAATGGTTGTTTTTTTTTTTGAAGATTGTTTAGATATGGGTCGTACGAAAATAGTATGCTTAAACATAACTTTTTAATAACATTGTTTGCGACGTAATAATTATTGTAAAACAAACTCGGAAGAAATTTAAATTCAGAAAAAAGTCTGAATTTTTCAGACTTTCTAATGGTTTGTAAAGTCTCATAGAGCATTCATAGAAAGTTTGCATAAAATGTTGAAGAATCTTAATTCAGAAGTTAAATTTGCATGGTACCATTACCCGAAGTAACTGATGTCTACGAAAAATCTAAAAACTTTCTAGAAAATTCAAAAAGTTCATGGAGATTCTGTAACTTATTTTGATAACCTAAGTTTGCTTTCAGTGTCACGGAGTAGCATCCTTGCACTGAATATTTTATAGGGCGTGCGCGGTACAGCTATATTTACCTATGTTACAAAGTAACAGGAATATCTTGTAAAATCGTATTTTCCACGATGTACTTTATTTATCCAGTACACCTTTGAGTTGAAATAAATTAATAAGAGTCCTTATTTTGCATACATAAACTTTGAAGGTTGAAAATGTTTTACTGAAATACATACATTTTAAAAATTGTTTTTGATTTTGTATGTTAGATTTAACTGCATTAAATGAGTTACAAACCACATACTTTCGTATGTGCGGTCAACGTTCTCAGCTTTCTGCTTTTTAACACGAAGCAAGAAAATTAAACATTCAAGCTGTAATATAAGCAGCGGAAGAAAGTTTTTCAAACCCTCAATCGAAAATTCATCTCGTAGCGCACATGTTTTTTCTTAAAACCTACCGTTCTCTCTTAAAAACTGAAAAGTCAAAAAAAAAAGGAAAAGAATGAAACAGTTTGCTAAACCGTCGTTCTTTTTTCACTCACGGCCCACTCTCTAATTTTATTCTCAAATATTATTTTCCATGCGCGCCTTAGCTACGTTATCCCGGATAATTGTGTTTGCAGTGTGAGTCGCTATTACAAGGCAGCTTTGAAGTTGGCTAAGCTAGCGCACGGGTCCGCTTCTCCCCTGTGATCCACTATGCAGGCCCGCGCTCTCATCTCACTCGCTTGCCTTCGCCGAACTCTCGCACGTGTGAGCACACTTCCTTTTCCTTTGCTCGCGTACTATATTTTTTTCGTGCTACGCTCCAAGAGGATTGGGTTCCTTTTTTTTTTTTAATGCTGGAGGTTTATTGCTAAGTTCGATGTCATTGTTTTGTTAAGTTTTGAGAAAGTTAATAATTGTTGTATGAAAATAAATTTAAAGAAATTATTATTGTGGAGTACTTTGTTAAAAAAAACTAAATTTTATTATAGTCGTATAAATAATTGGTCAGGACCTAACCAGAGTCTAACCAGATAGATTAATAATAGATTAAATTCTGATATTTTATTAGTACCTAAATAATTAGTTGTATCTTATTTATATCACTGTATAAAATTTTACTTGCAATTTTTATAACACAAAACATTAAAGAAATTGGCAAATATTTTGGGTTATTATAGATACAGTCGAAGTACACCCAATATACATGATTCTCCGTCAACGCGTTAATTCAAGAGTTAGATTTATGTAAACTCCGAGCGATTCTTTATAGAAATAATATTCATTATTTTAAGTTCTATTAAATCTTTTTCAATCAACTAAACAAAACATTTGTAATATATGTCTTTGATAAAAAAGTAATGAGCTACTTTCTAAGGAAAATAACGTAAGTGTCGGGAATAAAGAACTGTGAAGAGTGAAGAGAGTGCATTAAATTATGTATAATGCTTCTGATCTTTATCTATGTTTAATTAAAAACTGTCCACTTTCAATGCAGAACTTAAATCTTTAAAGATATAGTAATTCATTAAAGGATAAATTCAATCAAGTTGTTTTTAAATCTTATAATTCGAATTTCAGATAAATCTATAATATAAAAATTCAGCTCAAAAGCATGCTTAATTTCTTTACTTTTTTATATCATAGAAATGGTATGCTAAGTTTTAAAATGATTCGTAGCAGTCTAACTTATTAGTGCCTGATTATTTGGGATATTTTTTTAATGTTATTCCGAAGTTATAAATTAAAATTTAAAAAAAACTTTGGTACTTCTCAGAACAGTTATAAAGATTACAAAAGAAAAATTAAAAATTCATTGTTAAAACTTTTTTATTACTTCTAATAAATCGTGGTTCTAAAATATTTAACCCAGGAAATGGTTTTAATCGTCCCTCCAAATTAGCCACTTCAAACCATATTTTAGCTCCAAAATCCTATTACCACAGAGCCGGTAAAACCGTATGAATATACGATCGATTTCAATCCAAAATTTCACCCAAAAATCTCTCACCTCCGTCCCTTTCCATCCTTTCGCCAGACTCAGAATCGCATAAGGGAGCGCGAACACCAGCAGATTCTCTTTGCGCGATAATTACTATTCGCGTTCCCCTTTGTCTCTTCGGCAGGACATTCTCTTCCAGTAATGCCTTGTGCATTCCTCGCGCGCACAAATACCTTCTCTCTCTCTCGCTCTCGCTCTCTCTTGATTTTACGCAAGTAGAAACTTGCAGCGAGCTCGGGCAATTTAGTCTCTCTCGTCGCTCTTCGTTTCGAGAAGGTAGTTCGAGCGTAATGTCAATTAAAAGGTGGGAGCAGAAGCCTCTTTATTCTGCCTCTATAAGTTAATATGGAGTATATATGAGAAATTAGGTGTGAATATGTGGGGAAAATAACTAAATATTTCGAGTCGCGTTTTAGAAAGCTCGATGGCTCTGGTATTTGACGAACTATTAAGCGAGATACCAAGTTATATTAGAGAAATTCAGGGAACAATATTATTATAATTAGTAAAACGTTAGGATAGAACTCAGACAGGAGCCACTTTTGATTTTGTGAAAATTAAGCATTGTTATATTTTAGTGCATCTTTAATGAAAGATCATTTACTACTTAATTTATCTTAATTTTAATTACAATTTACGACGGAGGGTCTAACGGTTCATTATTTTCAAGAAGCCATGCTGCATGTAAGTCGAAATGCTTGTTAATTACATCTTGATTACATTGCACTGCTGCGTCGCGCGTCAAGGTAACTCGAGAGGCTAATGACTTTTATTCATGTTTCTGTATTCGTTCTTCCAGGAAAAATAATTTTAATTAAATGCCTTTCAATTAGATAAATTTCTTTATAATTTTCGTAATCTCAACAAAGTATGCTTAATGATAAAGGGTTTCAAATACTCTAATTAATTTGAAGAACTATTTCAGCGCCACCCCTCACGTAATTAATGAGTACAAGAACGCAAGAATTTTACTTCTTTTATTTTATAATTAATAAGCCTATTATTTCAGAGGAAAAACTTTTTACCGCGATAATTGAACGCTCGAGACTTTTAACTTTGTGTAACACTAAAATTTTTTCTCTAACAAGCGAGTTATTCTTCGTAATAAAACGTATTCTACAAACATATGTCTTAATGTCGGAAATAAGCTGTTGTAATAACGGACAAAATTATCCTGGAATATTATTTTGATATAATGGTCCATTATAAAAGAAGGAGTATGAATTAATATTTTAATATAATTTTACTGAAAAATGCTATTTCAGTTTATATAACTTCTTATATTTCTAAATAATTATGTAAGAATTATTTCCAAAGATATAAAATAATTTGATAGATACTAATAATTTAGAAGATTATTTCTATTAGTTTGAAAGCTCGAACATTTTACTAAAATAGTGATTTTTTTTAATTAAAAAAGAAATAAATTCTGAAATACTTCTCTAAAGAACCAGAAAATATCGCTTTTTCGAGATAGAAAGACCGCCGAGCAACGAAAATAGTTTGAAAAAGAGCGAGGAATCGCCCAGAAATCTAAGGTGCAAAAAGGGTGCAAAGTAAAGTGCCAGTTGAAGTCCAAACCCAAGAGCGAGCGAGCGAGCAAGCGAGCAAGTGAAAGAGAGAGAGAGAGAGAGAGAGAGAGAGAGAGAGAGTAAACGACATCGAATAAGCGATGTCTTTATTGCGCCGTGGGGGAAAGATAATAGGAAACCGATAAAGTCTCATAGGCCGGCTGCTGGTGCTGGCTGTGCGAGCGCGCCCGCTCCGGTGTCGCCCGGAGGCTGCAACATCGGTTTTGGCTGGCGCAGCCGAGAATTTGCGACGCTGCGCTCCTCGCCCTTTGCCCCACCTTTGTCTTTTCCCTCTCCCTCTCTTCATCGTTCCCAATCCGGCCTCCTCTCTCCCCAGACCCTTTCCTTCTGGCCGCGTTATACTCGGACCGGAATATTGCTGTATAAGCCTCCGCGTGCTCGCTTAATACCGCCGTATGGCAGCCGGCCCGCGGAATACAGGATTTCCGTGAACGATGCGACTAAGCTTTATTTTCTTTGTGGATATTTGCGACTGGCGCGCATACTTTTGCGCCTGGCTATGTGTATGGGTAGATGCTATGATTTGGCTTGGAAAGATTAAATGTTTCTAGAACGTGATATGAGGTATTTTTTATTCATATCAAATGAGTAACGGTTAGTAAAAACATATTTTTCTGATATCTGATAATATTTATGGGTTTCAGGGACGTTATCCAAGACCAACGGTGCTCAATTTCCAGGAACTATTGAAAAATGAGATTTTTAACTACTGCTGTACAAACAATATTGCAGTTTTCTTTAAAATAGTTATATTTCTAGAACTAACCGTACTTACGCTAACCATCTTTTCATGTAATAGGAGGGGGGTTGAAGTGTAGAATCAAGGGGTAAAGAAAAAGTATTTTTTTGTAATTTTTTTGACTCAACACTAAAAAGAAGAAATGGGCTGCTGGTGGAGCATTGTTCAATGTGACTTCTACAAAACAAATGATCCGGTGTGATAAAGTGAATGGATTGTCTGAAATTAAAAATTTAAGTATATTTGGTTAGAAGAATAATTTTGTCTGATCCGAATTTTCTTTTCAATAATTTTTGATAACAAAAAAGAAGCAAAACACTGATTTTTACTCAAAAATTTCAAATGAAGTGTACTCCAATTTATGATTTCAGATAATCCATTCCTGACTTATCATGTTCATAGTTTTTTTAGAAAGTGCCTTCAACAACGATCTGCCAGCAGCCCTTTTCTCAGTATTTTTAAACAAAAATTTTACCCTCTTCAATTTTACGTTTCTAGATCCTCTGCCAATCTCTGTCGTATTAAAGTCTAAACTTTGAAGTAATATTTTAGAATTTTCATTTTTCAACGGATATCAAGGTTTTACTTAGATAAAAATCATAAAAATGTACCAATGTACATATCATCTTATGTTATTTTTTACACGTTCAAAAATTCTAAAAAAAGAATGTATAAACCAGCGAAATATCTTTAAGTAACAATCATATAAAAAACTAAAGTAACCCTGCAGCAAAGGATCTACATCTCAAGATTTCCCCAACCTCTCACATCTCCAACATTCTCGCTCTCTCTTTTTACTTCACAACATCGCCACGCAAATTCTGCTCAAGAGCCGGCCATACGTGTCATCTCCTACAGTATCCCATAACCAGCGACATCTCCTCCCCTCAGCCCTCTACTTATAAGTATTCGCATAGGTATAATCTGCATCTATATATTCGTCGTTCGGCTGCGACCTCGCCTACCTACTCATCGTATCGTAAAATGAGATGTCACGTTGGCTTTTATAGTGCTTGAATCAAGATTAGATTTACTTTGCTCCCTCCCTTCCCGAATACTTCCGAGCGCCGGATGCAGTCACTTTCCTCCCTCTCCCTCCTTCCCTCTTTTTCTCTAGCTCTCTCTCTCTCTCTCTCTCTCTCTCTCTCTCTCTCTCTCTTTCAGCCCCTCTATCGCTTTTACGACGAGGCCGAGTTGGTGGCGAGGTAAGGGGCGCGGAAAAAAGCTCATTTTCGAGAGCACATAGAAGCCCGCCAGGTCACTGCCGCCGCGGGAATGTGTGTGTAGCGGTGCGGGTATACATTTGGGGGCTGCCCTGCTGTCTTGAGTCTGTTTTAAGATGGAGATGCCCAAGAGTGCCTGAAGAAAGAGTGAGAGAGAGGAAGAAAGATTATCTGTTCAGGTTCGGGGAAAAGTGTCGGGGCGAAAAGTGTTTGATTTCAGTGATTCGATGTTGTTGTTTTTTTAATTATTATTTTTTTTTCGAAAAATTATCGTTTTAATGTTTAAACGTTTGCTCGGCAGGACGAGTTAAAATCTAAGATTAAAATAATTTATTTAGATAGTAATTACCAATACAATCTTTTTAAAATGTTAAATTCATACAAATAAAAGCTATTAAAATTATAAAATTATATCTCTATTAAATATCAAGTTTCCGATAATTCTATGAATTTTACAAGAAATAGGAGACTCCAAGCTCGTCAAAAACCGTGCAAACTTGATTTTTCAATAAAATGGACTCTTTAGTTCCTGGAATGAAGCCTAGTAATTGTATCTTTTTTATATTAATATTACAAATTTTTAAAAATGTTACTGTATTAAGTTTGCATATTGAAGCCAGAATTTTATAACGAATATTCGAAAACATTCACATATTCTTCTAATATCATGTTACATAAAATTGAAAATAAATGTTAATATTCATTGAAGAACGAAAATTTCGACGTAAAATAAACAATGTTAAACAAATGAAATTCATAAAACATACCTTTACGTGAGCAGTCAGCGCGTCTAAAGGGGAGCGTAACATTTTTCAAGCGCGTCTACTGTCGATCTCCTTTTTTTAGACTGTGAATTTCTACCCGGGTTTATTACTAGAAGGAAAAAGCAAAGGCGAGACCTACCACGAGTTTGACTGTCTGATCGATGCACAAGGAATAGGAATTTCTTTGAATATTACGATAATATCGCTGGGGTTTTTTGATCTTGGCTGCAGCTACCCTGATTATGTTGATTCGTGTTTATTTGATTTCATGGATCGGCGAGTGAGTAGAACGGCTCAAAGGGGGATTCCATATATAACACTGGATCTACTTTTTCTGCTTTTTTGACGGATTGTAGGTGTTCGAATTTTTTAATATTATATATGTGATTCACATTGTGTGTCAGGCATTATGAGCAAATTATTATTAATTCAATAAAATAACAGAAATCTAAACTATTTATATTCTTATTGTTTTATTAATATATTATGGAAAAATCGAAAATTCTGAAAAATATCTTGTTTAGCGAAAACAGCATTTAAAATAACTGCCACAAAATTCAAAGAATACAAGAAATTTTTTTTGAATAAAAAAAAACGTTTTAACTTTTAAAAGTTGTAGATAAAATGAAAATGAAAAACAAAAATGTCAAGAATAGCACAAACCAGAAATATTGCAAGAAAAAAGTAATAAATGATTCAACCAATTTTGAAGTGCATGCTGTGTAAATGTCTCTCTTTTTTTTTTTATTCAAAAAAGTTTTCAACTAAATACTTGATTCAGTAAATGATAAAATTCACTTTAATGATCCCGAGTAATTAAACAAAATATCATAATTATCAACGTAAATGATTTCGACATTACAATATTAATTAACAAGAGGGGGCGATAATGCGGCTCACCCGCTCTTGGCAATAATTTATGAACGCATACGTCATACGAGGTGTACGCACAGCCGCTAATATATAAAGCACCGGCGCTCATTCAAAATACAAAACAGCCTGGTGAATAATTAAAAAATGAGCGCGCTTCCATGCGCCGCGGCTGCCAAGTACCGTCCATTATTCGTGCGCGTTCGCATACTTGCAAAAAGGCCATTCGCCAATTAAATTTTCATTTTGCATTCTCGTTAAGCCATTCGTTGCACCGACAAAAAAGAGCTGTGACTAAATAGAGCGTTTTGTGCTGTTTTAATTCTGAATATTCAGCATAAATATGCTCTTGAGCGCATGCGTCTACTCCAGGCAATATTTGCGATTTCGCCAATTGCGGTCGTATTGTTGACTACAATAATGACCAGAAAAAATTCATTCACAGGATGACAATAAAATTTTGCAATATTCAAGTTATTTTTATCGTTCCACGTACGATTTGAGCTACCACAAAACTTTGTACGATTTTCCATTAAAAAATTGTTGTCGGCTAAATTTGAATGTAAAAACTGTAGAATAAATCATCGTTGAATTTGCATAGATTAAAAAAGTTACCTTCTATTTCTTAATTATTTAAATATTTTCAATCGGTCTTAATTTTCGACCATATTTTCATACAGGATTCTATGGCAGTCAAAGTCGAAGCTCTTAAGCTATCGACCTGCATTGAAAGCTATTTATGATCATCTAGAATAAATGTTTACGGAACCATTTTTAAATTCACATATAAAACTAATCAAATTAAGAGAAAAAATCAATAATACTGCATATTTAAAATCCTATTCTTTTTAACGAATAACATGCAATAAATATGAAAATTCGTATCGTAAATACACGTACGCTCAAATTTTTCTCAACCATTCCCCATCCAAATATATACGACCACATTTCGCGCAATTGCCTACAATCACACCCGCACAAGTGTGTTTGACCGTATTGTTGCACACCCACGCGTGCATATCCAGTTCTCCATGAACTAGCGCATGCGCGCGAGTCAACGTGTGCGTCCTCCCATGCACAAACGCGCACATATACAAGACTAAATAACGTAGCTCTGCGTCCCGATAAGCGCGATCTAACGCCCTCACTACAAATAGCAATCGCACGCGATTAATACGGATCTTTCTTCCGAGCGTCATCGTTAAAACCCTTTTATAACACAGCTCTTAGCTCACGCCGAGGTGGATTTTCAACTGGCGCTGAAAGGCTAAATGAATATCAATTTACCGCTCTCCATCGCAGAGGTCTAGGGGGAGAAAATTTTAAAAGCTCATAGCGTCTGGCCCGAAGAGTACAGGAACGGCGCGCAAATGGCTCTCCCGATTTTGCCACGCGCGAAGCGCGCACTTCCCGCGCGCTCGAGGGGGCGTTAAGGTAAACGACGAAATTCGATAAAACTACCCATTTTTTGAGCAATGAGCGCGCAAATAGCGTGTTTCAGGTTTTAGAAGCGGGAGTACGACCGCGCGAGACTGAGTGCTGCGGAAAGTTGTTCGTAAAACTTGTTTTTCAAGAGCGAAAATTTTAGTTGAGGCCGCGCTTTATCGCGGTTTCCGCTCTCTATATGTTTTGCGAATTGTTTAACATAATTTTCATCGTTTATTATGTAATTTTCTATTTGAAAGCTTCGAAACTCACTTTAATACGATACGAGTTGTTGAAAAATGTTGAGCAGAATGCTGAACAAAGGGAGGAGGATTTCAGTGCAGGAAATGCAACAAAATTTCTCCCATACGGAAGGCATTTAGCTCGCTGCATAACAGAGCGATAAAACAGATAAAAACCCAAGTGCCCTTCATTACTCTCCAATTTTCGCAGTCGTGTTTCGCTTCAAAAGAGCTAAATTCAACTTTCACGCGCGCATAACGGTGTCAATCCAGTTAGAACGTCGCTCGCGCTACTATCTTTTTCTCTCTCTCTCTCAAAAAGTGAAAATACGTTTTCGCGCCCTTTTAGCGCGATGAAGTTATTACTTCGAAAAATCATATCCCGCCTCTCTATGCCGCTCGCGCGCTCGGTACAAAAGTTTCCCTCATAGCTGTACACTCCCCCCCCCCCTTTGCAGCACAATGGCTGTGCGGGTTCGCTCGAACATAAATAAAACTACGACGTTTCATTACACCGTCGCTTTAAAGTGCCTCGAAACTTCCCAATTCCGTATTCCGCGCGTTTTAAGTTTATATATAACCGCGGTGAGTTTGTCATCAGTCATCCCCACGCGCGAGCAGAGAGAGAGAGAGAGAGAGAGAGAGAGGTTATAACACCTACTCCTCCTCTTTCTGGAGGAGGGGAGGGAAAAAGTTTCCTCTACGCGGTGGCAATATAAGCGAGAGGACCCGCTTTGGACGCTTTAACGCGATCCGTGACAAATCGCAAGTTTAGACGTCGCCGACGACTCTCCCCCTCCCCCCTCTCTCTCTCGGCTCACGCAAGAACAAGGAAATGAACTCGGCGATTTCCATTTCCGCGCGCGAACTCCATTCGAGAAGCGACAACGATGATCCGCGCGCGCGCGCGCGGGCTCGCGTACACGGCGGAAGAAAAAGTTTATTAAAAATTACCATTCCAGGAGACGCCGATGTAAATACGCTTGCTCTGGGCCCGAGTTGTATGAAGTTTTAATCGGGTTCTAAGTTGTTTTATTGGGTTGTAGCAGAAAAATTTGAAGATTCTTATAGCTTGTTTTAACGTGGAATTAAACTTTGAATAAGAGTTTATTATTTATTAAATAAAGTGTGTGTGTTTTTTTAATACGTTAAACCGTAAAATTAGTTATTTATACAAACTATAATGTATATAATTATTTGTTTTGTTTTCTTCGTTTGTTGCTGTTAAAGTAATTGGCATGTGACAATTTTAGGACTATTTTGTTAAGCAGTTAAATTTTGATAAAACATTCTTTCAGGAAATTTAGTTATTAACAATTTTTTTTTATTTTTTCCCTAACGCTCACATTTTTTGAGATAATAAGAAAATTGTGAAAAACACACTTTAAACAAATTTTTCATTTTTTATTATCTCCTAAAGTTTGCACAACTTTTTTAGTGAGCACATAATTTTTTCCGCAATCTAGATGTTAGTGTGCGACAATTTACGCAAAAAAATTCGAGTTAAGTTTTACATTTATGAAATCTCTGAATTACTATTACATATTTACTATTAACAGTGATGCATTATAACATTTATTTTCAAACTTACACTTTTAATTTGATTAGCCTGTGAACCTACAAAGACAAACAATCTCACTATCCCTTACTTTAATGATTATTGCAGGGTTTCGATCGAAACCTTAAAAATTTTTATTTCCATTTCCACAGATAGCGATGTAATCTCGGGATCCTTGATTGACTCAAAGTTGGCGCCTGCGTCAACTTAATATCCACCCCTATCATACAGTTGAAAAATTTAATTAATCAAGCTTTGATGCAAAGCAACCTCTCTCTCTCTCATTCTCTCTCTCTCTCTCTCTCTCTTTCCCTTTTTCCCTCCCTCATCCACCTTTTAGCACCCTTTTTCTCTTTATCGTCTAATTAAAGTTCGACTTTCCCGCTCGCTGCATTCTGCGCGAATTCGTATTTGTGCTCGGACTGCGCTCCGCTCGCAGCAATAAGTTTTCAATAAAAAAAACCTAATAAAATAAAAAAAAAAGACAAACGCGAGAAAAAAAGTCCAACCTAATGAGTAGAAAAAAGCGCGTGCACATGTATTAAGCGACAGAAGGCAATACGTCGACGAAACTGCAGAGAGGATTCGCTCGAGCCTCACAATGAGACGAGGAATGCGCACTCTTTCTTTTTAACGCGCCAGTTTCGTCTGCGCCTCTCACTCGTCCGTTTTGTTCCGCATTTCGCATAGCGTTTTCTGTGTTTCTTGCGCTTTCTTTTGCCTTCTCGCCCGAGAGCGAAATGCTTTGCGTGCGCGAGCTCTTGTGCAAAAAGGAATTTTTTTCGTCGCGAAGCACAGTATGCCAGAGGATGATGGGGAAAGATTTTCGAGAGGGTTCATTGATGGGACTTAATCATATGCAAACGTGTATTTTGGATCGAAATTTTGTATGGAATTGGAAATAATGATTATTGGCAAAATCGATCTTTATAATGTGTGTGTAGTAATATAAAATGAAATATTTAAAATATATCGAACACATTTTAATTCAATATTTTATTAAATTTACAAATTTATAGCAGATATTTAAGTTATAATTTAAATGCTTTTACGATTGTATTAGTTGTTAGTTGTATTTTGTAGTAAGGTCAAAAACTACATTTACTGTGTACATTAGAATGCTATTTAGTTTATCAAATAAAGTAAAAATTGGAGCCCAATTGAGCCCAAGATTGCATTAATTTCTTACATTCATTGCACGAAACGCTTCATATTAAATGCTGATAATTTTTTCGAGCACTGTTTTCTGTATTTTACTCTACATAATGATAATCAAATGATGCCTTGTATTAATAACTTTATCAATAAAATTTACCTCACCAACTATCTTCCTCAAAGTTCCGCATAAACCAGGTTCATTGTACTAAGTCTGTACTTTGAACGCGAAAATTAACGCACGCATTGATCGTCGTTCACATTTCACACGACCTATACATATTTGACATACACTTATTATTTGAAAGCCGTCTGGATGAGAAATTCCGGGTTCGATAATGGGCGGAAAATTAATTTCGCCATAGAAAATGCGAGAGCGAAAATGCGAGAAACATTGGCAGACAAGAAGGACGATTGTCATATCCGGGAGCGAGCGTAGAGCTTCAGTCTTAAATTTTGCGCGCTCGAGCGTAAGAGAATGCTAATGGTATTTCGAATCGAGGAGATGGCTGACGCTGGAACATTATTTATTGTCTATGTATGCTCGAGCGAGCTTATCAATGGGCGAGGTGATGAGGGCTGTTTGCTCGTAGAATTTTACGTAAATTAAATTAGCGGACAAGTATGTGCGATCGGTTGTTTCACCCTTTTAGAGCATGATTAATTTTCAATTTTTGGCTGGATTGTCGAAAAATAATTCAAATTGATTCGAACAATTCGGAAAAATTAATTATGTTCTAGTGCTCATTATAAATTGCTAAAATTTCATTGATTTTCATTAGTTTCAATTTCAACGTATTATGTATTTCATCGCGTTTTACTCGTATATATTTAAATATTAGATTACAATTATTTTAAGAAAAAAATGAATTATTTAATGACGTAATACAATTTATAATATATAATGAAGGTACATTTATATTAGATTAAAACGTTATACAATTTAATATGAATATCGAAAATATTTTTAATTTAATTAAATAGCATATCATCCAACATTCTCTCAATTTTAATATGATTTTAAAACGCTGATGTATCGCTAAAATATCAATATCAATTATACATACAGATCGTGAAAGTTAAAATTTAATAAAAGTATCAATATTACACTAGATAGCTTTCTAAATACGTAGTTAGTAAATTAGTACATAGCTATTAGTATATAGTTCATAATAAGGTATTACAATGTCACGATAATATTAAACATTCACATTACTCATTATCGCATTAACAATCACCCGCCCGATTATCCGTAATCATCAGAGTTATGATTTTGTTATCACGTGGCTTCCTCTATAGTTTCACTATTTCACGATAGATTAGCATCGCAGAAAGCCAAGCTCATTATCGATTTCCAGCCTCGATTTTGCATCCCATGCAAATTGACCTCTCATCAAACTCTTTCTTCTTCTTCTTCTTCCGCGGAAAATCACGTCTTCCAGCCCTCATATCTCTCTTACCGTACGCGCCACTGATGCGTAACGCATTACTATCACACGAGGGGAAGCGGAGGAGGGGCAGATCGACCGGAACGCGCTCGCCGCTGTTGACAGCATCAACATTTGCCGCGACACGCTGATCAATATTGTCCTCCGTAACCTGCGGATATGTCGATCGGCAGAGCGCGCTCTGCTTTCGTTTGCTCTCTCTCTCTCGTTCTCTCTGTCTATCTCCCTCTCGCTCTCTTTTCTTCCACGACGTCATAGAAGGAGGGTGGGGGCGTTTACATCGGTTGCATCGTAAACAGAGCCGCGATTTCCTCCTCCTTTCTCATATCTTTTCGCTTTATCGCACTCGTCGTGAGGGCGTTTAACAGGTGCCGCGTCAGGGCAGCTTTACGCTCTGGGCTCGCCGAGCGCCTTATTTTTCATTGATATTTTGACGCTGCCTATTATCCTTTTATGGATGGTTCTCTCGAGGAGAGTCGTTGCAGAATGAGGGGAAGGCTGTAATTGATTTTTGATGGGCGACGCTCGCTAGCTCGCTCCGCTCTGCACTTGGACCGGCGCTAGGGAATGGGTAATAGTCGCTGAAGAGAGAGAAGAAGTGCCCTGGTAATGGATTGCTTAAAAGTTATGCAGTTAGCATTTCATGAGGGCGGTGTAATGTACCATTTGGAATTTAGTTGCGTGCATGAGGAAAATGTTTGAGCGATTTTTTTTTTTTTTTTAATTTTGTATCTATCGATGACTATTAGAGGATTTTATTGCTGGGATGTTGGTTGTCAGAGATTTTATATTTTTTTTATAAATTATTTGTAGAAGATTGTGTTTTAGAATTGAATAATTGTGGTTGATAGAAAAATAAGGATAATTTATATCTAGCGATAAATATACTGTTAATGATTTCTTGAGCTTGAGGCTATTTTTTCTTGAGATTAAGTTTATTCATGAATTCATCGAGCAATATCTATGCAAAATTGTTATTTCTGCAAAAGTTTTATTTTCATATAATAGTTTATAAAGAAAGTATAATCTTTATCATTCTTACACCTTAATGTTTTTATTAAAGTTCAGTACAATTTAACGTAATTATAACTGGCTTCTACTGTAGAAAGGAAGTTTTCTTAAGTTTAACATTATCAATTATAAAGTTATTCCATTACAGTTTGCTCGTTTCTTAGGCAATAATTTAACGAAATTATATCTCTATTACTATAAATTTCATGTATAGTAAGCTAGTAAGTTACGTAGCAACAGAAATATAACTGAAAAAGCGAAACTCAACTTTTCCCCATAAGTTTTTCGTATGCTAAGCATGCAATTTACACTCATTTGAAATAGTGCTTTTCCTAGAAAACCAGTAAAACAGAGCCTAATACCGTCCTCGCTTTAAATGAACTCAACTTAAAAACTAGTTTTAAATGCAACATGTACACCAAGCAAATATTTCAGGAACAGATATTAAACCCTATTAAGGCGTAAAACACTTTCCTTGCACTGTTGCAACACTCATCCTTACACGCATTTACAACCCAAGACTTGTGTAACCTCACTACCAAAATCATTTTCTTACTCCTCTGGAAAAAAATCTCATGTCATTAATCACACTTCCTTGACTTCCCCGCGATTTCTGGACTGGAAAATGATTAAAATTACGTTTCCAGCTTGGGAGAAAAGGCCAAGCCTCTACTCTCTCGTTCAAGCGCAAAATCGATCGAAAAGTGCAGCAGGCAGGCGGACTACCGTGCACGCCTGAGCTCGGGCTACACGACCCTTGACCGTCATTAGATTCCGGCGCGAAATGGCGGGCTAATGTAATTATCCCCGAGTGTCCGACGACTACGTGTCGCAGCATACAAACGCCCCAAACTACTATGATCACCTTCGCCTCTCTCTCTCTCTCTCTCTCTCTCTCTCTCTCTCTCTCTCTCTCTCTCTCTCTCTCTCTCACTCGCGTGCGCGCGCTGGCCTCGAGGCCCGCCTAATGTACATGCCGATACCTGAGCCTGCATCTCTCCGATGCGATGCACAGCCTCCCAACGCACGAAAATTCAAGAGGGATATTCTTCCAGTTCTAATTAATATGTACACTAGCACCAGCTTCGGTAGCGAACGCCGGAAATTTTCTTGTAACATGCATAATTTCTTTTTTAAGTTCAAATATTTCTTAGACAAAAAAGAGGGAAAAAGAAAAAAAGAGGTAGAGAGAAGTAGAGTGAAAGAGAGAGAAAGAGAAAAAGACAGTGAGAGTGGGAGAGAGAGAGAGAGAGAGAGAGAGAGAGAGAGAGAGAGAGAGAGAAGGGGTGAAGAAGGGTAATATTAAAAAATGTTGGATCCACTGAATTTAATAGGATTAATTTTGCGTAATTTGAAGAGAGCAGTCATAAGATGGTCGTAAGTGAACGACGATTCGTCTTATATTCAATGCTCTGCGGACCAATATTTTTGAACTTTTAACTAACTTTTTTTATTTCTTTATATATTGATAAAAATCAGTAAGTATGGATATTGTACCTCAATAAGAATGTTACCTGCATCTATACGACATGTAAGATGCAGAGAGAAATGTTTAAATTATGTCCAAGAATGTAAAAGAATATAATATTTATTTAGTATCTAGCCTAAAAGACAAGCGGTTATTAAATTATTAAATAATATAATAGTAAAAAATAAACGTAAAATTCATCGCAAAAGCAAGACTTAAATTTTACTCTTAAGAGAAAAAAGATTTTACTTTTGCACATGCTGAATACTTCAATATCTGCCGGGTGGAAACTACTTCACGTCCCCTTTTGAGGATCAAAAAATTTTAATGTTATGTATTTGTTATAAAAATATTCTCTAATTTATCAAGCATTAATTCTAATTTTTATATTAAAGGAATCTCGAAAACCGAAGTCAAAAGCGATTCATTGGAAAATCGCCAAAGCTCGAAAAAAAAGACGAGAACAGAAATATTTCGCGTATAAAGTTCGCTTTTCAGATGTGTTCTCGTTTCTGGTTCTTTGCATTTAGTATTTTTTTACGCCAGTTTTTTACGTTAAAAAAGAAATCGAAGACCGATATAAACGCGCTTGCTCGCAGTCATCGACGCGGTTTTAAGGTCGTCTTTTTGCCATGCTAAAGCGGGCTTTCGCTTTGCGGTGTCCTTACGCTGTAGCAGATAAAAAGCAGGTGATATCCAATACTTTTTAAGAGTGCGCTCAAATTATTTTGTATGTCTTTATGTATTTAATTACAGCAAAGTTTTGGATTAAAATTAATGAAAGGAATATCAATTTAATGTTATTTGTTGAAATATTATTGCATTCATACGTTTTTATTAGTAATTTCACTGCTGAATAAACTGAATAAGTAAAATATCACGTAAATAAGTTACGAATCATAAAATGCCTTTGTAATTATTTATTGCATGAGTCAGATTAATTAAAATTATTAATACAGAAATAATTTTCTGACGGTATTAAAAACTTATTTTTGTAAATTATATTCGATTACAATTTGAAAATGAAGAATCATTTCAAATTAATATAAATAAATAATTATTATGTTTTTATTAAGTAATTTATATATTCCTCGTATAAAATGATCTTACCTGTTATTTAAGGTTGTTGTAATTATATCTCATAATAATTCAATTAATTTAATATAGTATACCATAAATTTGATAATTTCCTCAGAAATATTTAATTTTGAGTCACTAGAAATAAATAAAATATTTTTTATTTTAATCCACATAGAAAATTGACCATCCGTTTTCCAGAATATTCAAAATTTTCATAAAGCAGGCAAAATATTATGTTCAGAAATATCCACGTACGAATTATGCACAGAATGTGAGAAAAGAATTATAAAATTAATTTGAGATTACAAAAAGTACCTCAAAACCATGTTATAACCAAGCTAACTTTCTATCAAAGCCTAGAAAATAGAACATTCGCATATATATGCGCTTAGTACATAATAATTGAAGATTATTTTTATCTACATTATAAAAAGATTATTTTTTAAATCAATATTTGTAATTGGATTTAATTTATACCAAATAAAATATATTAGATTATTTTTAAAATATCATCTGACTTGTAAATATAGTATTAATATACAAACTTAATATCCAAAAATATGTTTCCGTATTTCTAAAAGTTCTGGATATTTTATTTTATTGTTAGTGAATTTAACAAAGACTTATCCTTTAAAATTAAAGTAATATTTTGGTTTCATTTATTAAAAAAATAAATAAATCAAAGAATAATAATACAATCATGAGATTTTTTTCGTAAAATATAACATTTGGCATTAGCTTTTGCCTATCTTTAACTAACTTTAGAGAATGTTTAAATTTTTATAATAGTATTTAAATAAATCCTACCGTAAAATAAAGGAATTAATTTCAAATTTGAGAGCAAAACTTTCTACGTGACGTGAGGTATGATCACAAAAATATTTCTTTTAATTTTCTATTCAATGTTATAAAAAGAAGAAAAAACTAAATATTTATGAATATTCACTTTTCCATAATTTATTATGGATACGTCAAGAAATATACGTATGATATTTTAAAATAGATCTGCGATATATTTCAAATAGTTGAATTTAATATAAAGTTGTATTTTTTTTTAGATAAGAAAAAATTCTTTGTAAAATGATTTTGTATTTAATTTTGATGAATAATATTTTTTGTTCAAAGTAAGATTTTTTTTTAATCATTCGATTTTTTCTCTTATTTACATTATAACTTTCTATAGTACTTACTATGAAAGTTTACAATTACTCAAAAAGTTTCAAAATAACCGTTATCGTACAACATCTACTAGCAGTTTATTTAATCAAATTCTACTTTATATAGGACGAATCGATCGCTCAATCAGCACAGTTTAAACTTTCCATTTGAGCTATAATTTAAATATCGCATCCAATTCGAACAAATTGATCTTTCATTAGATTGAAAGGCAGTGATAAAAGTTTTGATCTGAGTTCTAACTAACCTATTTATCATGCAATCTAAGAAGAAAATCGGTGAAAATTAAACTAATGAGAATCGTTGTTGTTTGTGCTTGAGATAAATAAAAAAACCCGTAAATAAGTAATTTATAAATAAAAAATAACTGTGACGGAAAAAATTTCTGAAGTATACACAAGATAAATAGTCATTGTTTTAATCATGCTAATAGCTGCATTTTTTAATATTCAATACTTTTTTGAGAAATTTTGTCTAAATATTTGAGAAAATATTTCATTTTTATGTTAACCGTGCATATCTTTAAGAAGATTTAATTGAAAAAAGAAAATTTATAATAATTTATAAAAGAAAGTAATTGAAAAGAAATTGCATATTTTTTATTGATTATACTTATATTATAAATATTAAAATAAATTATAAAAATTTCTTAACAAATTTTTATAGGCTCAAAAAAGCTGATTTTTTACGTACGCTTCCATCTGAATTAATATATCAAGAAAATTTTCACAGAACTATGAAGTGAACAAAGACGAGAAAAATTTCCTAATTTGCTTTCTCTTTATATTTTTTGAGCACATCTTAGGTAACTTTTATGAAGGTATTTAACCTTGGATTTGACCTTGGGCCCCAAATTCAAGGTTATTTCAGAATCAACTTTTTTGAAATATGAACCCCTATTTTTATGCTAAAGGCTTAATTGAATTAGAATATAAAATATACTCTATTCGATTTCGGCATGAAAAAAAATTTAATTTTAAATGACCTTGAAATTGAGGATGAAGGTCAAAGCCATAAATTCTTCATTGAAGGTAACCTTATGTATGTCTTATTTTTCCATACATTTTCCTGACTCTATATACATGTTTTTGCGGGCATTGTATTTTACGTTCAAACAATTGATTGTTGATTGTTTTGATTTTTTCATACAGAGAAAACGATGCATAAATTTCAATTATAAGTCAAAGCATTTTTATTTTCGTTATCTAAAGCGAAAATATCAATACAAATTTTAAAGAAATAAACAAAAAGTCATACAATTTTATTTCACATAAAACTTAAATTGACGTTTACTCGACAATTCGAAACTTCTTAACCATTATCTCGCAACTCAGACGCCTTCCAGCCATCGTACTTTCACGCACACCACCACACAACCTCACAACGACCCCCAGCTAACCGGATACGATCATCTGCACCTCCCAAAAAGCATCGCTCTACACTATACCCTCGAGCAAAAACAGCTCGTTTCGCGCATCTCTGGCCAATTTGCGGCACGGAGTAGGGGAAATCGGTGCACGGCCGCGTTTATCGAGCGGAACCCGAGCCGCGACTCTTGGATTATATTGCCGCGTGCACGCGGATGCGTGTAAGCCGGAATTTACGAGGAGGCATTCCGCTGCTCGCAAGGAGGATACAGTCGCACGCGGGTCTTGCTCTTACGATGTGAGCCGACGGCAGCCTATCTCGAGGTTCCGCGCGGCTAGCACGCCAGCTTTCGAGACGCCAAATCCGTGCAGTCGACGTATCTTTCTTACAGCTATGTCGGCTGCGCGTGTGTGGCTCTGTCTAGAGTAGCCAATCTCGCTTGGATTCTGTATGGATCTTACGCTCGCATATGCTGGTTGAATTTTGTTAAGGAATGCAATTCAAAAGCTTGGTAGTAGAAGAAAAGCTTACTTTAGTAGATTTCTGAATTGAAACTATTTCTTTAAAACAAGGGTTACTTAAACTATACGTGATGAATAAATTATTGGATAAATCCTGTTATTATTTTTCGTTGATTTTTTTAAAATACATAAACGAAACTGATTGTACTTTTAGAGACTTATAATGCATGACCTTATTAAGTAACTTGATTCATGGAACAATGTATATTACATTATTTGAGGAGCGATTTGAAAAAAAGGGCATATATATAGCACATTTAATATATATTGTTTTTATGCACTTTTTCGAAATAACTCCTGAATCCAATAACAATATTAAAAATGCACGAAAATCTCATCACCAATCGTATCGCTCGCAATTACTATTTGTGATTAAGCGAGAACGCTTTGCGCATTGTTAGCTCGTCAACGCTATCGTCTCTCCTAATCGTTTCTAAGAGGCAAATTGCAACGTGATAAGCGCGCGCAGCTGCACCCCTACCCTTCCCTCCGGAATTAACGGTGTATCACGTACGGAGCCTGCCGACTATGTGTTCGGCGTACTGAATTTTGAGTAATTATGAAGCCTTGGAAATGGCAGCGCACGCGCCTACGCGTCTTAGCTGACATCGACGAGCGGCTCCATGTACGTGTTCTCGCTTCCTGCAACTGATCTGGCCTTGTCTGATTAAACGAAATTTGATTGATTGTCATAATTCAATTTAATTATGTAAAGCTGAATACAAAACAAATTTTTCGTAAAAAATCACAGCTTCATAAATGTAGCTTAATAGACTATTCCTCTTGAAAACTGATCACTCAACTTTTCTTTTTCGCGCGCCCAAAACTCACAACTCCACTCACCCAAAATCCACTTAAGCAACTACCGCCACAATTTTTCCCGATCAAACCAAACCTCTGCACTTCCTCTCCTGCCCACCAACCCCAGGCTTGATTCTTCCCCACACCAGTTCGAGGACTGACCAGCCTTAATCGGAGTTAACGATTCGCCGGAATCGCGCGCGCGCGTGCGAATCCTGGCCCCGCGCAAATTGGTATTTACGAGGTTGCGGCCGCAGGCGAGCGCGCCGATCTCAGCCGCGACCGCCAAACTAGCTGCGTATTTGATTGGGACTAATATTAGATGCGCGCGAGCCGCTGCTGAATTGCGCGCGTTTCGTTTCCGGCGTCGGCGGGTTAGGTCAGGGGATTGCGGCCACCCGCGCATCCCGGTTTACATGCTAAAGCAAGGGAGCGGGGAAAGTTTTAGTTTAGGGAGCACGGGAGGGGATTAGTCGCTGGGAATGGACGGGTCAAGATTTAGGCGGAGGTTGTGCTTTACGGTGTTTGTGTCGTTTAAATTGTGATTTATTAAGTGGTTTGTTTATTTTTGTTGATTAATACGGTAATGCTTTGTTTTATAATACTGTAGGATTAAAATTTTCTTTGCTAATGGGTTGTTAATGTACACATTATGTTGTTACTTAAAAAAATGTATGCTTTCAATATTAATGGAAACAGTGATTCAAAAGAATCACTGTTTCCATTAATATAAAAATATAAAAATATAAAAAATATAAAGAATATAAAAATATTCTTGTAGTAAATAAAATATTTTTAATGTCTTCTTTTCAATGTTAGTTTAACTAACAATTAACTTTATTTGAACAATATTTTTCTCTCTCAAAATTTAAAGTTATTTCATTTTAGTAACAAATTCTGCTCAGTATACGGTAAGGATTTGAAAGAGAATTTTAATTTAAAAGGTAGAGTTTTTTAAGCTCAAAAAGTTATCTACAACATTATTATTTTTGGATGCTTTTAACGAAATATTATGTTAATCTACGAGAAGCTTATTCAAATTTATTCAATTTTAGCGTGCAATCTTCTTTATAGACCGTGCACGAGAATTTTATACCATTAAAAGGTACGGGGTATGTTTTGAAAATTTAGATAGAATCATTATATTGCTTTGCTAATATTTCTTAATTATCAAAATACTAGAAATATTTTAGTAAGTATATTACAGATAAAATATATTAAAGAAATTAATGAAAGTATTTTAATTCAAAAACTATTATAATATTGAAGTTAGTTTCTCATTATTAAAATATGCAATAAATCAGTTGCTCAAACATTAATTAAACCAGAAAATTCCACAGCACACCTGAAATTCTTCTGCTCTGCATTAGAACCTCTCTAAACTCGTTAAATTAAAAGTAAAAGAATACAAATAAAGCTTACAAATGACAATATAAATATTAAAAGGCTATTAACATACCGCCTACTAATTTGCCCTCTGAATACTTATCTCCTATTCTTTATCATTTCTCGTGCACCTTCTTTCTTTCTCTCACCATTATTCTTTCCTCTCCCTCCCTCCCTTTATCTCCCACACTAATTTCCTTCCTCAACTCTCTCTCTCTCTCTCTCTTTTTCTCTCTCCCTCTCTCATCCAGCACGTCGCGGCCTTTCTTACCCCTTTTCCTTTATATCCTGGACGGCGATTCTGCTCTTTTTTATTCACCTCCAGCACTTTTTTCCTCCTCTACAGCGCGAGCAGTATCTCACGCAGCGGCTGAGAATGGTGCGGGAATTATTCAGGAATTAATTGCGAGCAAGCTTGCGGTCGGCGAGGTACGCGCGCGATTTTTCGGGCTGGAAAAAAAAGGAAGGGTGGCGTTCGTTTGTGTGCATCCCGTTGTCGGCTCTCTTTATCATTGTCGAGGGGGAGCGCGTCTTTAAGAAGCTATACATTGTTTCAAAGTTAAAAAGACATCGCCGGAGCGAGGTTAACACCTCGTGCTGTTTGTTGGCTACGGTTTTACGGTTTTGTGTCTTGCTTTGACAAGCTACGTTTGGTGGATCTTTAAACGAAGTTTTTGTTGCTGAATTTTCTGTGAAAGTCTGTTTATTGTGAGACAAAGAATAATTTCTTTGTTTAAATGTTGCAATTTTATTACTGCTTTTCACATTTCTATTCTAGGAAATTTTCGAATAACAAATATTATTTAGTTAAAACATTTTGCCATTTGTAACGTTGCACTCTAATTGAGATATGTAAACAATTTGTAATGACTGTTTTATAAAAGTATTAATTTAATTTTTAATTAAAACACAGATTTTATTAAAAATTGTACAACCAATGTCAACAGCAGTCGCATGTATTCTGCGAATATCACTTTATTCTGATAACAAGCATTTTTTGTGTGCTTAAAAAGTATATTTCTGAATAAAAATATTTGAAAATACATTGTATTCATAAGCTTCTTCTATTTTATAATACAATTCACCAATATTTTTAAAGCACTCAAAAAAAAAGAGAAAAAATGTTAAAATCCCTCTTGATTCTCCCACGCATGGTATATGCAGAAGAAGCATAAATTTCCTTTTTCAACCAGCTCGGGATAATGGAAAATAAACACACTCGTCGATGAATACATCAAGCGTGATGTGGGCGCGCAAGCTCAAGAAAGAAAGCTATTACGAAAACAGCTGAATACTACCGGCACTCCCATCATCTCGGGCCGATTTCTCGCATTCGTTAAATAGCACGCGCATAAGCAAATAAAAGCGCAACACGCGTTCTCCTAACGAGGGAAATTAAAAGGGCCGGCCGAAAAAAAGCTCGCTCCTGCGCGGCCATAAATCAAATTTTTATTGTTCGGCTCGCAGCGTACCGGCCTTAATATCGCACTTTACTGCGCCGTTTACGACCCCAAGATGGATTCCGCGCTTTCTCTCTTTCTCTTTCTGTCTCTCCTCACTAGTATCTCCCTCCTTCTCTGTCTCTCTTTCTCGCTTTAATCGAAGCTGACGCGCCGCTGTCGCTAGTGACTGTATATACAGCGAACCCTCCCCGTTATCTCCTCTCTTTCGGACGTCTCGGCGTGGCTCCCTTTCGCTTTATTAGCGTAGGGCGCCCGAGCGCGGGTCCAGGCTCTTTCGGATGAAAACGTTTGTACGATAAATTACGCGTTTATGGCCTGCAAAATGTATACGCGCTGTGTTGCGGATACGGGATGCTTGGCTTATTGTTGCTTTTTCGGTGAATTTATTTTTAATTGTTTTACGGCGTATTATTCGCCGGACCTTTTTCCTTTTCTCGCGTAAATCGGGTTTTACAATGGATTATGGTTTGATGGTGGAAAATGCAGTATAATTGATTACAATAATCTGCACCATGCAGGATTCGAGGAAAGACTGCAGTTTGCATAAGACTGGCTATTTCTCTGATATTTTCTTATAGTATATTTTTACTTAAGACATGCGACGTGTGTTCAAATAAAATTAATTCAGAATTTTAAATAAATTTATTTGACTTTGTATTTTTTCAATAATTTATTCAGATTTCATGGAGAAAGAGACCTTCTGAATCGAAGGTCCCATCTTTGAACCTGGCTTGGTTTACCTCTGTTTTTTTTTCGAGTGGATAAAATTGTTTATATGTTTATATTTACAGCCATGCTGATAATTCGGGTTCCATTTAAAATTGTAGGGCCAGTAGAGATGCGTGAAAGGACTTTGTCGGTTTAACAACTACATTTCATCTATAAGGACATCTATATATACACGTTCAGTAGCCACAAGCATTCACGCAAAGTTCAGCGAGTAAATACGCAGGAGCCAATCACTTTGCTAGTACACGCCTCTCTGTGTTTGAAAGCAGAGATACAGATCCTAGATCTTTGAAAGTCTGTGCAGAACTCATTCTATTAGTAAATACTAAGATGGTGTCGAAAAATATGTAAAGAGCGATCCTTGCAGGAAAAGACTTAGTAGACGTATAAGCTCTAATAAGAGCGAATGACTGTTATAATTAACTCACTTAAAGCAATTAATTATATTAGAAAAAATATCGTTACCTCTATAAATAGCTGTAAATAGCTAACAAAAGAAATTATGAATCGATAAGATTGCAATAATCTTTTGTTCGACTATACATTTATATCATATACCGTTAACGTGCGAAATTAAAAAAAAAATTCATAAAACATCCTTTAACCATTGCACATCAATGAAAACATTTTTTAATTTTCCCTTATATACATCCGCGTCAAGCAACCCACTAAAACAAATTAAACATACCGCAATAATATAATCAATTTTTCCATACGATCCTCCAAATTCATCTTCTTCCTTATCCGTCTCCCAATACATCTCTATTTCTCGGCTCAACGAGTCTTCTTATCGATTCCCAGCCTCGGCTGCGAGCTAGTCTGCGAGGCCGGCTCTCGAACGAGACGGAAAGAGCTCCGCTATTTGTCAGATCTTCGGCCGCGACGCGGGGACGATTATGCGATTGCCGACCGGGAGCCGGCTGGCCTCGGCCCCCTCCTCCTCTACCCAAGAAGATCGAATGGCCATTTAATTAGGAAATCAGCCCAGCTTCCGCGCGACCGCGCTCTGGCCCGTCTTTTCCCCGTGCGAGAGCGCGCGGCCGTCGGACACATGCGCTAACCTACTTTTCCGATAAATTAACTACCCGTGTCTTATCCTTCTACCAACGCGACGGGAAAGGATGTATATATATATATATATATAAAGGAGAGAGAGAGAGAGAGAGAGGAAAGGAGAGAGGTCGAAGCGCATGGAG
>UELX01002194.1:0-33560 GCA_900480035.1 Eupelmus urozonus
TATATATATATATATATATTGTGGAATTATTTTTAGAAACTTGATTTGTTGATCTAAGGACGACAATTGGAGCAAATTAATGAAAGAACATGTAGAATTATTAGAAGTATCAAGTTTCAATATATTTTTGTTTGACATTTGTTTACAGTACTATACATCATATTCTGACAGTGTGTATGTACAAAAATTAGATTATCTTGATTGGTGTTATTTGTTTAATTTCAAGATGATTTGATTTTATTCAAAAGTAGTAAATCAAACATATTTTTGAGAAAGTAGCATTTTATTTATATGAAAAACTAATACAACGTTAGGACCCAGGTCTACCTGTTTTATAGATCCTAACATGAATTCAAAAATCTTACAGTAAAAGTAATAAAAAAAATTAACAGAAGAATAATTTTTTATCATTCAAAACATTAATTGCCTTTCCAATTTTTATGCATTCATATACACTTTTCACACCTATTTATAACGCCGTTTTAGGATAAAAATAAGTGCCATTTAAAACCACACTTTTACATTATTATTTTACAAAGAAATTAGATCGACATAGATTATTTATTTAAAAATATTCTTATAAATTCATTAAAAAATTCATTGCTAGAAATATAAATTGATAGTGACATTTGTGAAAAACCAGAATATATTATTATTACTATTATTATTATTAAGAAGATGAAACAATTACTAATTATAGACTATTATTACATTTACTTTCATCAAAATTATACTTTTCCAATTCCAGTTTTTTTATAATCAGACATGCATTCTCTACACTGCCAAATGCTTATGTTGAATCAATTATTTATAAATTACAGGAAGACCCAGGAATGGATAACGTTTCTCCTTTTCTTTATCTCACTTTTTCGCTTTTTTCACTAAATATTCTCTCGATAGACAGTGCTTTTTTAATAAAAAATCTGTATCCTTATGTACTACATACAATGCATAGACAAGTCGTTAACAAAGAAAAGAAAAGAAAAGAAATATCATAAATATCTTTGATATTCAAAATACAGCCATTTAATAAGAAATGTTGTCTAAAAATTTTTTTATAGCTTTTTATGAAATCAGAGCAAAAAAGATCAACTGTGTATATAATTGCGCTAAGTAAATTAAAATATATAAAATAAACATCAAGTTTTTTTCTTTTCTTTTGATGTAGGAATGGTCTAACTGTCTTTTTTATCTCTCTATCTTCTTCATTTTTTGATTACCAAAGTTCGCCGTCCTTCTCCTTTGCTGGTACCTCGATTACTCGCGGTTTATCAATTATTCGTGCTGTGCGATTGCCCTTTTCAACAATACCGATTATCCATGCCTGGTAGCCCTCTTGCTTTTCGATGTCTTTGCAGTACGCTGCAGCCTAATATTAAAAAAATGTTTTATTAGAAAAAAAAAACATAATATTTTAATCTAATATTTAAAAGAAAGTTTTATATAAATATAATTTTTTTTATGAAAAAAGTACAAACCTGTTCACGAGGTAGGCAGATGAGAAGTCCGCCGCTGGTCTCAGCCGAATGTCCTTGCAGAAGTTGGAACATGTTACCACAGGCTTTAGCTACAGCAGCCATTTTCGCGATAACTGGTAGATTGTGAATGACGAAAGACACCTCATTTTTCTGATGTTTTGCCAAATTTTGAGCGTGACCTAATAAACCAAAGCCCGTCACGTCCGTCGCTCCGTGCGCATTGTATTTGTGCATTAATCGTGCGGCTGAAAAAGAAATATATATGTAATATATATTTTTTTTTATCTCACATCAGTAACACTTTTATTTATAATATTTTACCGATTCTGTTTAGTCTGGCCATACTGTCCATTGCACGCTGATAAGCTTTTCTGACATCATCTTCACTTACAACAAGCTTTATACGATTCCAGCGATCTGGTTGATCCAGCCACTGATGCGCATTGACCGCCACTTGTGTACCTAATGGTTTTGTCAGCACCAATACATCTCCCACAACAGCATTATCTGGACTAAAATGAATAAAATAGATTTATCGTGTTACAGATCGGGTACACGGCATCCTTATGAAAGAAACCGTTGATATTTTCACTTCAATTTTACTTCTTTTACCTTCAAATCACCGCGAACCTACACGTTTACCTTAATAGCATCAAGCTTTTTTGCCGCGTCAAAAATTTTGATTATTTTGCAAAGAAATTTTAGTACTAATTAAAAGTTTGGTCTATTAGATCTTAATGGTAATAAAAAGGTCAATTTTAAAAGGTACATCTCAAAAAAGTATATCAATAACGATGATGACACGCATGCGATAGATCTTCTCGTTGTAATATATATCAAATTTTCCAAATAATCGATTTATTGAATTTAACTCTGAAAACAGCATAGCTTTCAAACAGATATAATGAAATAATGAAATAGCATATCGGCTTTCCTGGAAAAAATGGGACTTTAGGACGCAAGTCGACTTATTTGCCTTAAAGAAACCTGCACTTGTACGTTGCTATGTGTTAATAGATTCTCGAAATTGTTGAGCTATTTTTAATCTGTACAATCAATAAAATTTAGACTAGTTTGGATCTTGCCTACTCCAAATTTCATTCCGAAAATTCCTGCTTATCTCAATAGGTGCCAAGGTTAATACGTGATAATTAACTATGGAGTTAAACAGGTTCTTAGTCGATCTATCAACGGATTAACCACCCAATTGAGTAGACCAGCTGCAAACGTGGGTGATGATTGTTGAAAAGTTGCGACTTTTACAAATCATTGTTACAAGAAAATTCAATTTAAAATAGTAATTTTTCAGATTTATAGTAAAAAAATTTCGAATATATTTAATAGTTAAAATAATTTGAAGTTCTTTAATTTGATAATTGCTTCTGTAAATTCTATTTGTTAGTAAATAAAATTGATTTAACATACATTTTAAAGTTTGTATTTACTATCTCCTAAATTTTCGGAAAAAAGAAGCAATTAAAACGTGAAATTAAACTAAAAGAAGTTAAATTAGGATGAAAAGATCAATAGCTTCTGTCATAAGAATGCAGGCTCTGCGTATAATATACATTTTGTTATAGTGTAAAACACACTTATATTTTCATTTTAAATAAATCTCTTTAAAAAGACTAAATTATTTTAAATAGAAATATGAAAGTCTTCTTACACTATGTATTCATTTGGTTGGCAGACTGTTGAAGCAACACCGCCAATAGTACACCATGGATTTACAACTGTTTGTCCACCTGTAACCGTTGTACCAGCTTCCAGTGCAGAATCTTTAAAACCCCTCATTATTAAAGGAACAACAACATCTCTTTCTTTCTCAGTCATTTTGGTGCTTACACCCAGCAGCATCAACATGTTATCACATTCCGTTACACCCATTGCATAGAGATCACTGATTACGTTGGCACAGGCAATTTTACCTGAACAAAATATTCTCATTTGTTTATAGTAAAGTATATTAAATGTTTAGATAACAACAAAATTTCTTTTAAAGTTGATTTTGAACTGTTTTTACTGTTTTGATAACTGTAAAAACTCTTGGCTCATTGAACAAATAAATTAAGAAATAAATAAATGCTATTATGATTTAATAAAAATATTTCAAGTATTTTTGTAAATAAATTAATTTTTTTGAACTTACCCATCATATATGGATCATCAACAAGTGGATAAAAAAAGTCTGTTGTCTGAACTAAGCTGAGTCCACCATGCCTCAGTGGAGTTACGGAAGAATCCATACCAATACCTAAAAAGAGTTTACAATCAGTAACAGTTTTTGAAAAACTGATAAACAAATAAAATGAGAAAACTTACCAATGCGCGGTGTGGCCATATGCATAAAGTGGGCATGCTCATGATCCTGGGCACTACCATCGTCGGCCTGCAGTCCCTCAAGGAGTTTACCAAGAATCTCCTGAGGGACCTTGCACCCTCATCCTTTTAGGTCGGCGAACCGCGTTAAGCGGAAGGTTGCATCCAGGTCATGAGCAACCGGATCAAAAGGCCTGCGCAGCGCCAAGGCATTGGGATTATTTCCGAGCTCCAACTGGGCCATGGACAAGGCGTCCTGTGTTACTGTCACTCCCTGCAAATCAGCCATGATCCCTTTCTTTGTGTGTGCTATCCTTTAAAGATCGACGAAAAGCCTACTGCGAAAACACATTTATGCAAGAAACATTAGATTTGTTCAATTTAAGAATAAACTGCACTTTTTAAATTGTTTACAGTTGATAGTGAAATTTTCTAATCTAACAATTATTAATTGTTTCTCAGTCTTAAAAAAAATAATTAAACATCATGTTTTAATAAGTTTCACAAAATAAATTTAACAAAGTTAAATTTTTTAAATTGAACAAGTCTAATGCTAATATTCACTCTTGATAATATTCGCAAAACCTAAAAAAAATATATAATTAGCAAAATTAATAAAAAGGGCATGCATTTCAAAAAGCAAAAGTCATCTAAAACATTTTTCCAAACCAAATTTCGTCAAACACTTAATCCATTCATATCTTCCGCAAAAATCGAAAACAAGCGCCACCAGACGAATCCCGTAATTCGACGCTCATAAAGAGTCTCTACTGTAGAATGCAGTCACAGGTAGATCACCCCCCTGCGACAGCCGAAAGAAAACAATAATCATCTACAAAAACCGCTTTCCCCGCATCAACAGCCCGCGAATCTGGAAATCGAATCCGAATCGAACGAACCGCAAGTGCGTTTTCCAATGAAAAATCACCGCATCTTATAACCTCTACCAGCGCTGAAAAAAAAATCTTTTTCCCTCTAATCCAAAAAAAAACCCACAAACTCCTCACCAGAAGCCCCAAATTTTCTCCACCAAACTAGCCACCAAAATCCCTCCGATCCCCCAGCCTTTAAAGCCGCCAGAGCCAAAATTCCAAAAAGCACATGGAAAGTGCCCGCCTTGCCTATATAATTCCCGGCCTGTATCCCAGAGCCTAAGAGCCCCGTGTCACACGCACGCGCCACACACGTACCCACGCACACAGCCAACTCACACACTCGCCCGTGCTAGATACCCACAAAGCGGCGGACGCCCGCGCGCGCGCGCGGCCCTTAATTTATATCCCCCCTATATATTTTCACAACAAAGTAAAAGCCGGAAAATCCGGCGCTGCTCCGTCCCGATCGCGGAATGATAAAAACTTACTCTCTGCTTATGCGAGGTTCGGAGTTTTGTAGCTGGTCTGCGCGCGGCACACTGTGTGATCAGATCTAAGTATGTATTGCTGGGGGGGGCTGGCGGCGTACGATGCACCGGTGTGTCGCGCCGAGACTGTGGCGCGGGGGCCAAAATGGACGCGGTCCGGCGAGGTGATCAGGGCCGTAGCGAGGAGCTGGTTTGGGGTGGGCTGTGGACGCCGGCCAAGCGCTGATTGGAGGCTTTTTGAACGGCCCGCGATGGGAGACGCGCAGGGCCGTATTGATGGTTGAGTGAGGAGGGGAGGGTGGATTTTTTCGAATTTTTTTTTTTGCGTGGTGGGATGCGGCGATTTGGGCGCGATGGGGTTTTGGATTTTTGGCGAGTTGGGTGGTTTTTGAGGGATTGGTGCGTACTGTAATGCGATCAGTTTTATTTGAAAGTTTGTGGATTTCTTTTTTGTGAAATTGTTATTTTAATATTGTAATATAGTTCTTTTGAATAGAAAATAAGATTTCAGAAACAATTTTCATAAAATTTTAAATTATTGCATAAATATTGATTTATAGTTTATTAATTTACTCAAATTTCAAACTACATTATTTGTTATTTATTTATCATAAAACATTTTAGGTATATACGTTTTAAATATTTCCAAATGATTTATCATTATTTGTTTTTCATTTCATTTTAAATGAAAATTTAAAAATCACTGTTAACATATGCTTGTATAAGTACTTTAAGTGTCCAAGAGAAAAAATCATACAGTAATTTCTGAAAAAAAATTGTCTTTAAACAATGATTAATTTCACATAATAACTAAAGCGTGAAATTAAAAATACAAGTTTATTATTATTTTCATATACTTTATTGAAGAAACTTACAATAAATACCAAAAAAATTTGGATTTTTTTAACAAGGTAACATTTATACCCATGTAAAAGATATAAAACTATTTTAATACAGATGTAAATTGTCTGTACGTTTTATAAATATATCAAGAATATGTAAGTGATTAATAAAGGATCATGTTAATGAACTGATGATATAAATAAAATAATTAAAGCATAATCGGCTAGTATCACTATATATTTACAAGCTTAATGAATATTGCTTATTTCTTAGTGGCAATAGTGGGATGTATTTATTCACTACTCTGTCTCGTGGATACTTCGAATAAGATTCAAAGACTGCTCATAAAATGTAAAATGTAGGGCAGTCATAAGAGCAGCCTTAAATTGACTCGGTCCTAAACCTTTGAATAGTCCAGCTACACCTTCTTGTTTAAAAGTCAATACAAGACAATCAACCAGGCCATTACAACGGAAAAAGCCTCCAAAGCCTTTTCTACCGTGCTCAAATCCTTGGATTTGTAAGCGTTTTCTAGCTAAATCTAGAGGATAAACTATAGTTTTTGCCACCAGTCCTGCTAGGCAGCCAGCAACCAAGCTGTTTATTACACCCACTTTTTTATGATGATGCTGAAATAAATAAAAATAATATTCATAAATTTAAAAAGTATATTTTTTGTTTACTTTAAAAAAATATTATTCAGCATAAATTTTTTTATTGGATTTCTAACAAATTAAATTAGATTATTTTTCTTTTATTTTAAACAATACAGCAAGCTTATAAAAAAAATAAAATATACATAAGCTAAGAGTGATTATTAGAATTTTTATTACAACTTATAAAGTTACATTTAATAAAATGATCAACAGGTATTAAACATTAGAAATAAATCATTCACATTACAAGAAAAAACAACTGCTGTAAATTAGAAATAAAAAGAAACAGCATGTATAAGTAGATTAATTTACTCAAATATATCAACATACTTTTCATTATCAGAGCTACCAAACCATGAAATGATTTATATGATAAATATATTTTTTATTTCTGCTAGTTCGTATATTCATTTTTGTTTGTAAAGTTTTTTTCAGCCATTTTAATTTATAACAGCTAACAGTATATTATTTAATTATAGACTTATTTAAAAAAAAGAATTTATTCATGATAAAAACAAAAAGTTAAAAGAAAATAATGGTGAACTTACAGTATCTTCAGGTGCATTAGCTGGTAAAAACTTTATGTCCTTTACAAGTTCATAAGTCCCAAATTGCAAACCTGCATGAGGTGCAATTTGAAGTAATGTAGGTAACAATCCACGAAAGAAACCTTTTGGAGATTCAGTCTTGTAAATTGACCTAAAAATTTATGCATTAATTTAATAAAAAACTTTTAGCATTTATTAGTTCATTTCAATGAAAATAAAAAATTTGAGAGAAAATTTATTTATTGTAGTGCAACATTTAATTTAATTTGAAAAATTGGATGAAAGTACTTGCGTGCATGAGTGTAAAGTTCCTTGGTATGCTTGGTGCTGAGATGATTGTGCAATTAACCTTGTTCTTATTGTATCCATAGGAAAAGAAGCTATAGTGGCAAAACAACCTGCTAAAGCTCCACTTATAAAATGTACTGTTTTTGATTTGTCATGTAAATAGTCAATATCTTCTAAATGCTGATTTATAATAGTGTAAACATAAAACTGCAAAAATAATAAAAATTTAATAAATTACTTTTTTATTTTATAAATTTAATTTTTATGATATTATTCACATACTTGGCTAGTTCCATAAATGACTGACAATAATTGTGCAGGAACATGACCTTTCCAAAGAGCATAAAAACTCTCTTCTTTTGCAATAAGTTTAAATGATTGTATCATTGAATGATATTTACTTGAAGAATGTTTTTTGATTGGTTCCACTTGTAACTGTAAATCAAACATATAATTATATCATATAAATTTTTATTATATAAAAATGATTTTAAAATAATAACTTATTGTATTAAATCTCAATTAGCCATAAATCCATTAATAAATTGTCACATAGAGCAAATAATATCTATATCAAAACATATAAAAACACAAACTAAAAATAATACAAATCCTACCTGAAATCTAATCTTGACAACATCCAGAGGCTGGCATATAAACCTCGTCAAGCATCCGCTGGCTGCCCCAGCAATGGCGTGGTGGTAACCTGGTTCTGAGGAGCTGTGAACCATTGTCGAGGATGAACATGAAAGACTGTTGTGGTGATTCTCGGTAAGGTCACTCAATTTTAAACAAATAGATTGCAGCGGCAGTGGTTACTTCCAGGCCAGAAGTAACCTCTAAAATCAAAAATTCCAATAATTAGGCCAAATATCTCGATTAACAATGACAAACACTGGGTAACCTGCTTTGTTTACAATCTCCAGCAGATAATACCCAGTGATGAAAAAGCCGCCGCACTCTCCGCCTGTACTCACAAACTTCTCGACTTGAAATTCAATTTCCCGAGCCAGCGATGATGAACGATGTCAAGCACTGTGCCAGCGCAAACGAATAATTGCGTATTTTCTTTGCGCGAACGTTTAACACTTACCTGGCTGCAGCGCGCGCGCCTGTAACGTGAGCCCAAGCACATATACACAAAAGCAGAGTATCACGCGGCTACTATAACCTTACACCACGCGCGCGTGTGCATATATATACAACAGAGGAGCTGGCAAGCATCGGTTTTATAGAGCGTAAGCAAACCTGCCGAATATCACGTATACTAATGCAGAGCCAAATGCGCCCGCGCGCGCCGCCGCCGGTTATCTGAATCATCTGGAATTTTTTTTTGCATGTCCATGACTGCACCATTTTTTCTTGCGGTTTTTTGGAGCAATGAAATTGCCGGCTGATGCTGAGAGGTCATAGAGATAAATTCGCGATTTGCTTTCGAGCAAAAACTGCGGCACTTTTGTCGGTGTGTTTTTTTCGTATAGTTGTGTGCCGGTAGTAGGAGTGTTTTCACTTGAATTATCTATATATGTACTAGTGCTGATGAGGCTAAGCAGAAAGAGTAAACAATAAATTTGCGCGAATTCCGAGCTGTGTTTTTGCTGAATGGTATTTAATTATCTGAATCATCTGAAATACTATCACCTCGGGTATTTGTATAGGTAGCATATGACAGTTATTTTTTCGTTTTAATTTCGTGTTTCAAAAGCAAATAACGATTAAAAAATTATATTGTTTGACTTGATTGTGGTAATAAAATTATTAATTATAGATATTAATGTAATTGATATGCATTCTATTTTTGTATCAAATATAGCATTTGTTTGATATGACTTATCAGTGAGTAGTAACTTATTATTGAATGTTGTAACATAAAAGCTGCCTTAAAGTACAATTGTTAAGCAAGTTTTATTATTGTGAATGTTGAACATGAAACAATTAAACTTAAATATATCTAGTCTTCTCCGATGCCGCATTATTGTAAACAAAACAATTGCAAGGCAAAAAAGCCAGACTGCAGTGGAAGAAAATTCCATTATTAACAAAGAACTTGAGGATATTATTGATTTCAAAGCAACAAACAATAGCAGTTGGATAGTAGAAGTACATAATGTTTTAAGTGTTATTTTATGTAATGTTTCAAATGTAAAATGATAAAAACTTTAATGGAATTTTTGTTACTAATCATTTCAGTCAAAGGTTGATTCTCTCTGTATCAAATATAACACTCTTGCCAAAGATGATAGAGCAAAGTTTTTGTCATCACTTGCCACTCGATATGCAGTCAATCATGAGAAGATATGCCAGCTTGCAAAGAGATTGGCTACTATTGAGGTTTGTATAAAATAAGGCATTAAAGATCAAGACCATTTATCCAATATGCACGAATCTAATTTAAAGTCTTTTAGCCAAATAATCCTAACCAGTTGATTGCAAGAGAAAAAGCTTTGAGAGATGCTTTGACTCCACCGTATCATTGGCTCTTTGCAAGAGTTGGAAGATTAGAGCACGGAGTTAAGTTCCTGGTAGATTTAAGAGCAAATGTTTTAGTAAGATTTTTTTGTATAAAATATATTCACATTTAAATACTGGTGCTTAAATTATAAAGATTTCAGGAGATAATAAATCAATCTTCAAAAGATTCAGCTGACATTCTTTCATTGGGACAAATGGACTCAACTTTAAAGGAATTATTATTTTTGTGGTTTTCAGTAGGATTTATGAAAGTTGAAAGAGTTACTTGGCAAACTTCCTGTGATATATTACAAAAGGTATTAAAACATTTAATATTTGTAAAAGGAGTAAGGATTTAAAAATGCAATTATTTTCCATAGGTTTCTGATTATGAAGCTATTCATCCTGTAAGAAATTGGACAGATTTAAAAAGACGAGTTGGACCTTACAGAAGATGTTTTATATTTACCCATCCATCTATGCCTAGAGAACCACTGGTTGTTTTACATACTGCATTATGTGATGTGATACCTGGTAAATCTTTAATTAAGTATAAGTAAATATTTAAACATTTCAAATTTTTAATTAGATAAAAATAAATTTCAGATTCTGTAAAAGGTATCCAGGATGCAGAAAACAGAATACTTGGAAGGGTCATAACAAATCAAGAAAGAGTGGAAGAAGACAAAAGTAAAATCAAAGCTGCTATTTTTTACTCTATAGCTTCCACTCAAGTTGGGTTAAAAGTATGTTGTACATTATTTACTGCTTTAATGGCAGCTATTTCGAAAAATTTGATTTAATACTAATTTTTATTTTAAGGGTATAGAACTAGGAAATTACTTAATAAAAGAAGTGGCTAAACAAATAACTTCAGAATTTCCCATCATAGATCAACTTTCTAGTTTATCTCCAATACCCAATTTCCGACAATGGCTTTTGGACAGAATGAAAAGAGGTAATATTCTGCTTTTAAATTTCCAAAATTAGTTATATTTATATATTTTCAGAATATTCTGTAATCAAAAACTTCAATTTTTAGATATCAATTCTGTTTTTACAAAAAGTGAACAAGATGCTATAAAACGCGATTTAGATTATGATCAAACAACCACTGCCACTAGAGATTTATATTTAGATTTAAAAAAAATTTTTAACAACTCTCTTTGGTCTAATGATAAAAAATTAACATCCACTTTAAGAGTACCTTTATTACGCTCTTGTGCATGGTATTTATATAGAGAAAAGCGACGAAGTTATGCTTTGAATAATGTTGGTAAATAGAGTTCTATAAATTAAAATTGCATTTAATATAATATTTTTAAATAACATTATTTTAATATTAAACTCTTTTACAAGCTAATTTTCATCTTCGAAATGGAGCTGTTATGTGGAGGTTAAATTATTTGGCAGACCCTTCACCACGAGGAATGGCAAATAGTTGTGGCATCATGGTTAATTATAGGTAAGCATATGATAAATATATTTTCAATTATACCTTCATTTACTTATATTTATTTATAATTTTATAGATATTTTTTGGATGAGACTGAATTAAATAGTAGAAATTATATAGAAAAATATCATATTAAAGCTTCAAACACAGTAATGAACTTAGCAAAGGAAGCTGAGAAACTTTTTTCAACAGCAGTTGTAAATAATAAAGAAGAAACAATTTAAAAATAATTATGTAAATAATATTTCAATTGTTTATGTATTACTATTGAATTGATTTTGTAATAATTTTTATATGTTTTGTAATTGATGTTTTTGGTTTGTACAAAAGAATGTTGTCAATGTAAAATAATAAGTATATTTTTATAAAACATGTAATATTTTTAAAAAAATACAACTAAATAATACAAGATTTATATCTATTATCAAATTTGTACCTATTACCTGACTTTAAATTTCTTATTTTTTTGTTTTGATGTTTTACTTTTTTCTAATTTTAATGAAATTTTACTTTTATTAGATTTAGTTTTTTCATTAGCTTCACCATCACTATCATCACTATCACTGTCTTCATTATCATCATCCTCATTAATTTCATCATCTTCATCATCTGAAAATAGCTGCAATTTCTTTTCACCAGTTTGATCAAGTGTCGATTCATCTTTTTCAATATCATCATCAAGAGTTTTATTTGTGTTATTAAAATTAGTTGAATCATCTTCAACAATAGATTCCTCTTGCCAGACAGTTTCTATTAAAGATTGAGCTTTCTTTCTTTTTCTTCTGGATAATTTTGCATCTGTTTTCTTTTCAACTGGTTCTCGCAATATATCTGGTTTGATTTTTTTTAGAGGAGTAGGATCTTCTAAGACAATTTCTCCTTTTTGAACTAAATACTCAGCATATTGTTCAGGAATACTTTTGAATCTTTCAATTTTTGATCTAATTTGCTTCCAAGTATATTGATTGTAATTCTTACGATCTTTCATCATAGCCTACAAAAAAAAAACAAACACTTATAGGTTTTTCATTTTAAAAATAATACTTATGATAAAACTAATTTGTATACCTTGTAATCATCTCCATATTTATCCATCATGTAAGTTATAAAATGTACTTCATTATTAGGTAATCGAAACAGTTTAGCACGTGGATGCTTTGCTTCTTTTTCTAAACTCTCCGCAACATGTATTTTTCTTGGAATCTTTTCTTCCACGTTTTCAAAGTCACTCTCAACTTCATCAATATCATTCTTCACAAATTTAAGCATTTCATTCTTTACATTCGGAATTTTTAGTACTTTGTTTGGATCATATGCCAAACCCATGTCTTCTAAATTTGTGGCTGTTGATACTTTATTCTCCCATGATTCTTTGATTTGTTTACTGAAATAAAATGCATACAATTTTTATGTTATTAAATAACGATTTAAAATATACAAGAATTTACGATTTAACATATACAACATAAATAAGAATCGGCTTTCAAACATCAATGTGCACATTTTAAAAAACTCACCATTCAATCTCTGGAAGTTTCCTCAACTTATTTCTAAGTCTTTTCCTATTAACATTTGCCCGGAACTTCTTCCTGCGTTTTAATTTTTTGATTTTTGGCATTTTTAATCAACAGAAAATCGAAAACTGCCACACCACGCCGACAAGCGTGCTGCACGTGTTCTTGTATTTATCTCTTTCTCTGTCTCTTTTTAATCATTAAGGCCTATTTACAAATTACAATGAGTAAGGGCATATTTACAAAATTTTAGTGTAGAAATTTTCAAAGGTACAAACAAATAATTAAATCATTAAATTAAATAGAAGTTTATTAAGTATGTGTTAGTTATATTTATCATTTATTATAAAATACATATAATTTAAACAAAAAGATAATTATAATATAATAATAATTACATACACTAAACGTGTAAAATACGTTATTCTACATCATGTCGTATTTTACGGCACGAAATCGACGACTCTTCCATGTTGCGACTATAATAGGCAAGGCGCCTAAAGATTCAATAGACTTTTTTCAAATTTATATATTCGTATATATATATAAGTACATGGTAAAATTCAAATATATTAAACGCATCTTTTATTTTTCAATATCAATAATTAGTTAAAAGAAGTTAAAATTTACTTAAAGTTATTACGTTTTATACAAATTCTTATTGGCTAGAATTTGTTGTGTTAATAATTAATAATGTATAATGAAATTAATCATTTTTTAGTTATTACTAAAATTGATTAACATAATTAATCGCTTTTATTTACACAGGTAGCATCAGTTAGTTAATCTATACATATACACCTACGTATACATATGTATATATACAAATATAACCTTATATATTTTTCAGATTAATCGTATAATGCCAGTGAAATGTGCTGTAGAAAATTGTAAAAACTTTGTGAAGTTCAAATTTCCAAAAAATAAAAACTTAAAAAAGCAGTGGTTAGAAGCTATTCGAAGACCAAATTATATCCCATGGTTTCACAGTGGAATTTGTAAAGATCATTTCCTTCCCCATCAGATTAATAATGACAGTAATAAAGAAGGAGGTACATATATCTGTACATTTACAATTACAAAATAAATAAATTATTTTTGCTATATTTAGAAATTTAAATTTTAACATAAATTTTTCTAGATCGTAATTTTGTACGTGATCGATTACTTAAGGAAGCTGTACCATGTATTTTTGAATGGACTGTACCAAGTGTTAATGATATGAAAAATAAAAAAATATTAAGGCAAGAGTCAATAATAGTAAACAGTGAACCTGTTTATCATATAGAAGAAGTATTGGTGAAAGAAGAATATTTATTAGATGAAAATAAATCTGATTCTAATCATAAGAAAAGAATATCAAATAATGATGTTATAGAAAACGAAAAAGAAATAATTATTACTGAAGATTGTCCAAAAGATAAATTTAAAAAGTGTTCAGAAAATATAAAAAGTATTGATGGAGTTACTCAGAATATTTTAAATGAACATGGATATTCTGTAATGTGTATTGGAGATCATGAAAAACAACAAGAACAAATCTTGTGTAGATACAGTATTGACCAGTTTAAAGCCAATCCTAGAGGTTTGCATTATTTTACTGGACTAGAAAGTTATCAAAAATTTATGTCTATTTATAATACATTAGGAAGAAAGATATCACAGTTAACTTATCATTATAATCAAGATCCACAGGAAGAAATATCTGCTGAGGACAAACTATTTTTGACCTTCTGGAAACTAAGAAAAAATTGTAATGACTTTGAATTAAGTCAACACTTTTGTATTTCAGAAGTTGCTATAAAAATCCTACTTAAAAAGATGCTTCTGTTCATAGCTAGTCAATGGTCAATTCTAGATATTTGGCCTACGAATGACTTTATAAAATCTTATATACCTACAGATTATGTTTCTCCTACTTTTTCTGAAAAAGTAGACATTGCAGAATCTTATAATAAAAAAGGGCATATAAATTTTTCAAGCCTTAAAGCTCACATTGAGAAAAATATAAAAGGATTTAAAATTCTTTCTGATCGACTAGATCCTACTTATGTACCTTTAATTTCTCAAATCACTGGAATATGTATGACTTTATGTATCTTCAAAGAATTGATAAAATAGTGAACATTTTTTTATATTGAAGAAATTCAGTTTTGCACTTTGGAATACAGATGTTTTTTATTTAGTAAAATAAGTGTTATTTAGTAAAAATAATATATCGTTTAATTTTAATAATAAATGAAATTTATTCAGAAAAACATCATCTAAATCTTATTACTAACTCTAACAAGCATTAAAAATTTATCCTTTACCCTTGTAGCAATCATTACAAAAAAATAAAAAAAACTAATAAGGTTAAGCAAACCATACACTGTAGCAAAAGCAAAAATTAAATTACAATTATAAAAAATTTTCAAAAACTAATCGTCCACAGGCGGTCAGAAATAGTCGCCACCGCGCTCCAATGAAGCAGCCTCACCTGCCGTCGGCCAATGCGAATACACATTACCCATCCGGCTTTCTCAAGCCTCGCCACCGATTGGCTCTCCACAAGAAATCGCAGCGCGACGCAAGCGCAAAAGTAAAAGTAGCTCGGCTCATATATATACCGCCCAGGTCGCGCTCGAGCTGCCAGTATAGTTGGGCAGCTTCGCGGTTAATCCCCAGCTGCTTCTCCTATAGCGATATCACTCCACGCAGAGTAGTTTTGCGCTTCGCTCTCAGCTGTGAATAATGGGGACAGTTTTCAGAAACTCCACAACTTGCAGAAAGAGTCGGGTGAGTGTTTAGCGATGTTCTACAGCTCGTAACGATTGCTAGCTCTGCACGTCCATATGCGCTATTTGCGTCAACTAATGCAGTCCTTTCGCGCGCGGGCGCACTTGCTGGTCTTCTCTTTCTCTAACGCTATTACAAAATGCGAGCCATTGCTCAATATACCTGGCCAAGCTGTTATGACAGCTAGTCTTAAGCCCTCTTTGCATAATTTTGAAAGTATAGTCTGCTCTTTGTGCACTTGGTAGTTGTATGCTGGCTTGTTTGATACGACTCTTCGGTGGGCTGTCAGTGCTTCGGTTGAGGGAATTGGGCTGCACGGTGTATGATGTACGTTATTAATAGGTTTGTAGCGTTCAACACTTTGCTTCGCACAGTCAGTTGAGGTGCAAATTTGGATTATGTAAGAGATTGGGAGTGGGATATTGCACGTTCACTGTCACTTTAATGTTTTTGTTGAATTCTTTTTTGTTTAAAGGCACGAGTGTTGTATGTTTGTATCTCTTTGTTTACACTTGCGTAGGTGAGATTAGCGATAACATTCTGAAGCTATGAGTATTACTCTTGATAATTTGACTTTCATGCAAGGTTTAATGGACTGTTAGGCTTGTTTACAATTCTACTTTTGCCATTTTTTTATTAGAGCCCCAGAAGTGATATCGTACACTGAACAAGGGAAAACAGATTTACACTAGTAAACAGTAAAGTGTTCTTATAGATATTATCGCAAAATGAGCATTTGAATATTGTGGAAAATTTACAGAATGAAAATATAATAATTTATTAAATTTAAGATATCTTTCAAAAGCATTTCATTTAGTAAAATTTATTGCAAATATAATATAATGAAATGATTTCAACTTTAGTTTTAATATTATAGCTATTGATTCAACTTTCAAATTCTATAAATAATACAATTACAGAAAGAATATTTTTAGTAATTTTAATACTGATTTTTCAAAACTAAACAAAAGCAAGAAAATCAAATGTATTGTCTTTACAAGTAGTTCTAAGGTAGTAGTAATATCTGCTATATAAATTAATAAACCTAATAAATAAATTTGAAATGAATAATCAATTCATGATGAGGAAATTCAAATAAAATTTTCATCATTTACTTTTCATTTCAGGTCAGTAGAATGGTGTCAAGGTCGTACTCCTAGGAAGCGTGCGTTTAGAAACGAAGCCCAGGAGATACAAACCTAAGTGCATCGCATCATCTCAGTACATCTCAAATTCAATGCTTTTCAACTGATTTCAAAATCACTTTGTTTAATAATTGACTTGAAATTTACAAATTTTTCTAACAATTGAATTCAGTTCCGAGAAACAATAAGCATTTACAGTACAAAATCGGTGTTTGAAAATTTCTAACAAGTAAAATGGGATCCTCACGTCCGACAGACAGATCTCTTGGAGAGGCAACATTTTTACCTCAATGGATGAAAGGAAAACTAGAAACAAGGTAAATGTGATAGATGTTATTATTTGAAACTATTTAAATTAATCATATGCATGTACTTAACAGTCTAAAAGCCACTTTCTTTTGTATGATCATAATACAAGTATTGATAACTCACTGTTTTACTTTATCTCTCAATAAAAGGTATTTACACTTTTATTTTAATTTTCAACAGCAAACATTACAACTCATCATATCATATTAATGATATGCACTAACATTTCATAATTTCTTTTTTATTATTTGATCATAGCTTTATTTCCTTTTATAATCAAGAAACATTTATTAACTTCATTTTAAATTTTACTCTTAATCAATAAATGAATCATGTGAAATTCCAGACATGTCACAACTAATGAGTTAACAAATTAACATAAAAAGAAAACTTAATAATTAGCTCACAACTGTATTGTTCTTTTACACTATGACCAATCGTTCTCGCAAAAAGTCAACATTTCACAACAAAGGCAACAAAGAAATTTACCCTTAAAAAAGCACCAGTCTCGCCCGTTCAAATGACCAAATAAAACAAAAAATTACCAAAACAAAAACAGTGATCCGCTAAAAAAAAGACCGGTTCAAAAACTCCCCAAGCGCCTCTAAAAATCTCGGTGCTGCCGCCAAACAAGATCAATCCCTTAAAAATTAAAAAAAAATTTAGATTCATAAAAACGTCGAAATAATTAAGAGCAAGTAGCCTCCGTGTCCTTGGACGCCGTGGTTGCACTTTCGTAGAGATAATGGACTGCACGTGCCACGTAATGTCGGATATTATATGTCTATAGTCAGCAAAGTGGGAGAGACAGAAAAAAAAAACGATTATATAGCTCATATATATACAAAGACGCGCGCACTCGCGGCTGTACGTCACGCAGATATAGCACCTATTTAGCGTTTTTTTTATGCTTCTTCACACCGACGTATCGCGAACTCGAGGTATTTCTAAAATATCGATTTCACTTTTGGTTTCTTGAGGCAAAATGGAATTTTTTGTTTCGAAAAATCGTTGATGGGTAATTAATTATAGAGTCGAAGTGTTTCTGCAATACACTAGGTTAAAAAAGTATGAAATAATTACTTAATAATCGTACGGCTGCTGGATTAATATTTACTTATTATTAACAGAATCGTTTGTCCTTACTGAGCTGCTTTCACGATCGCGGTAATAACATTATTAATATACGTTGCTTCGAGAAAAGTCTTCGAGTATAGAAATGATAAGTGACGTTATCGTTAATTTAATATTTAATTTGAGTAAGTGTCTGTTGTCGGCGCGTCGCTCGATAAACACAAACAATGCTAGATTCCGGACGTCGAGTGCAGTGTTCGAATGCTTTTACGACTGCATTATCCTTTTTCTTTTCTTTTTTTCTTCTTTTTTAAGATAGCGGCGCGCTCGCGTGACTTTATCGGCGCGTATCTAAGTTACTTTCGTGTTTATTTTAACGCTGTGTACGACAAATGCCGATTTAGCATTATTTTATGGTGCGGTAATGCACCGATATTTGTTTGAACTTGAATAAAACTGCGATGAGCTGGTAATATGGTTTATTAGGTACGATTGATTTTAAGCAGTGTAATTATTTAAGCTGAAAAAGATCAGCGTAAAAATTCATAAAAAAAGTTATTATTGTGTTTACCTTTAATAAGCTTATCCGATATCTGAGATTTGATGATAATTAAAACATAAAGTTTCTAAAAAAAAGCGCGAAACGTTTCGCTCTGTTTTTATTTACCGTGAAATATTCCATCGAAGTGAAAATCACTAATGTGTATATTCCACCGCATCAAGATTAGAATTCCTTCAAATCGTCGGAGAATCTAGACAAAACTTGAACTTTTAATATCTTTTCTGCTATACCTAATCAGAACATTGATTACAAACATATAATGTTTTATCTTGGGTCACGTGCAGTCATATAGGTCGTTTTTTCCGACTTACAATTAGCCGATATCTTCTAGGAACTAAATATACATAGACAGCGATTGTTCTGCACATTTTCACTATGAGTTTTCGTTAGTGTACGTTGAAAGAATTAAAGCAACGAATTATAAAAGTTAATAAAAACATTTAGTACGTATAAATGTATTTATATAAATTATACCTTCTGCAGAGAAATATTATTAAATAAAATGAAATTATAAACAAGCGGTTATAATTTATTTTTAAGATTATTAAATATTTATAAATTAAGAGATTTATTTGCTACGGGCACGTGTAGATTTTGAGGCGAGATCGTCGTACTAAAACAATAACAACCCGTAGATGCTTAAATTTAAGAAGTTTCATGGCCAAGGTTTTTCTCAAAGTGTCGATGGAAGATTCAAAGGTATTTTTACGCATTTGAAGGATATAGTTATTTAAAACTAAAAAAATTGTTTCTATTAACACCTGTTAGTCGTGATACAGGAGTACGGTACTCCATTACAAATATTTTACCAGAGCAAGATCTCAATGGCAAAATACACACTGACTAAAAAAAGTATAACAAAATAATACCTAACCACTTAGGCAAATAAAACGAAACAGCCGTCACCGCTGCAACACCCAAAAAACCACCAAACTCCCCGTCAGCTCACAAATCAAGAGATAAAAAATTCTGCCTACCTCCCAAAAGCCTCATCAACTTCCCCAATCTACATTCTCCCTCCAATCAAAGCATCCACACACACACACACATCCGACCTCATCGGAGCCATCTCCGCAATCTCCCAATAACTCCACCATCAATCTAATCAACCCGTCCCGCTGAGATCATCAAAACACGCGGCGCGAGCCGGAAAAAACCGCGCTCGCTTAGGCCAAAACAAAAGCGACGCATGTGAACCGCCTCCGCGCTCTAATCCACAACAACTTTTCGACGGAAGAACACTCGCAAAAGTCTCTTCTTCCCACTCTCTTACCGCAGCTATACGCGGCTGTCACGAGCTCTCAACTATATATACGTACACATAAATACGTATCCGCTCCTTTATTTTTAGGAGCGCGCGCGCGCGCGTGCCGATCACGCGCCTGTCTCTCTCTTCTCTTTTTTCCGCCTTTCGCAGAGAAAGAGCAAGAAACGCGAAGAAATTCGGAATCCGCGCTAGGTTACACGCCGTTGACGACACACCGAGGACATCGAGCCGCTTGTTTTCGCTACTTTTTTTCGCGGATCACGCTGCAGTTTGATAATAGCCTGGGGAGGGCCTATCTGGAAAAAACTCGACGCGGCCTGATCTTTAATGTCGCCTGATTGCCGCGCGCTCGCCAAGTTCATTGACAGAGAAGGCCGCGAGGAGGTGCTTCGTCGCCGGTTGGACTGCGCGCGTTGTGTTGTTCTATACTTTTTCGATGACGATGAGGAGGCTAGGGAAAATGTTTTAATGAGAGAATGAGGCGCGCATTGGAAGCCGCGGAGCGGCTTTGTTTCGCGCGCTGGGAAACTGTTACGACACCCGTTTGCTAATTGTCGCTTTGACCTTTATCTGGCAAAGAGTTTGTGGGAATAAATCAATTCGGGGTGCGCTTTTGGCGAGATGTCCGGCTTTGACTGTAGAGTTGTGGATCGAACTTTGTAATTTCAAGCTCTCGATTAGCTTTGATATTTGAAATTATCTTGAGAATTTATGTATTGAAGATTTAAAGAAATGACAGTTTGTAACGTGTGGATTATGTATTGTCATTTAAATTGATTAAAGTTTTATTTAATTAAAGAGTAAGAAGATTTGTTATATCATATTAAATTAGCACATCGCTTTTTTTAATTGTAACAGCTGATTGTTTCACCTACTTACTACACAAGCATACTGGCTATTTTTAACATAGTCTTTAAATATTTCTTCAAACTGGCTTACCGTCTCGTATACCAGTGCGAAACTCTCTTCTTTAGCCTGAATAAATTTTTAATATATTTATGAATGTGTGGAAATTTCTGCACGGACTTTATATACGACACTTGTTGTGCGTGTCTAATTTTAAAATATATCGAAAACTCATATTAGCCACTGTAATTTTGCAATTCTGTAGTAGCATATGCAGTAAAAAGGTTTTTTGTAAATTACAAAATTTTCAATATTCGACAATTTAAAATTTAAAAATTGCGAAAAACAGGTAGATAATATTCCCAGAACAGCCGAGAGCAGTAAAGATTACTGCATCGGGCTTTCGTCGTTTTGACGATTGGTGCATGACGTCATCGGTTCAGACAAGCTTATTCTCTCAATAAACGTATATGCACATATACACACCAATTGCTAGATTTTTCAACGGTGACATCATGCCGAAGCGAGACTGCAACTACTGCTGGATGCTTTGTTTTGAATTGTTGTTGATAAAAGAAAATTTCTTTTTTGTCCACAATAAATTTGGATGAATCGGTTCAGTAAATATATGACTATGCATTCGTACATATGTACGTATATTGATAAAAATATATTTTATAAAGATTAATTCATTTTCCATTTTTTTTTAAATTTTACGGTATACAATGAGTTTCACGTAAAATAGAAAAGTGTTTATTATTCTTGTGGACGTGAAATATGTAGATACACAAAAATAAAAAGATCGAATTTAAACTTAAATTATAGAAAGTTAAATTGGCAAAACTTTTGAAATTAAAACAGCTTACACAAATTCAATGTTAATCAAAGACGAAGTAAGAGTAAAACTGTTAGATTTCCTCGTATTATCAAGAAATACAAACGATGCGAATCAATTTGCGCTCTGACTCTAAACGGAACACTTGCCAATAAATCGTGAACGCTCTATTTGAGGATTAATGAATCGATTGTGCATAAATGTGCCTTTCGATGCTCTTTTCATCGTAATGCCTCTTAACACAATTATTTATTAGCGACAACGCATATATGTCCTAGATTCATTTGCAATCGGTGTAACTACCATCAAATATTTTATTTTTTGGTTCTCTGTTTTATTCCACATTCAATTTATTTACAAGTTAAAGTATTATGGTGTTAAAATTTTTAGGAGTAAATACGCGAATTGTAAAACTTTAATAAAATGTTGTAAAACTTTGATAAAATGTTCACGTGAAGATTTCAATTTTAATTTCAAGTATTAACACTATCACACTTTATCTTTAATTAATACTTTATTGATAATGCAGTTCAGTTTCTTGGACAACGTTACTTTACTGTTTAATTATTATTATTTTTTTTAATTGACTTTAATTACGACTCACATAAAAGGGGTTAGTCAATATAAAGCCAGAAAGGTTTTGATATAAGCTTGTTCTTTTCTGGTTCTTGCGTATAAAGCTTTACATTTTTTAGACCAGATATTGAAAGTATTATAAAGATTTAATAATTAAAGATTATTAAAAATTGTCAAAATTTAAAAAAAAAGTATCATCACATATATTGTTTGTAAGATACTTACATTTGTCAAATATACTTTCTCTCCAATATACATCAATCGTTTTTAAGCGGGAAACTTGACATTTACGAATTCTTTATTAAAAATTATCCTTACACTAATATAGACAGATGTTTTTATCTTTGCTATTGATCTTCCGAGAAGTTGTACTGCGTGAATCCAAAAAAAAATTGAACTATTTGATTGTTTGATGTAATAAAAAATAATGTGCATATGTGCAGGGAGCATGCATCGCACGTGTGGTAACAGCGTTTAAAAGGTTAGGATTTTCCAAGTGTTTAAGGTATTATTGTACATGTAAATAATACTTGATTAAAAAGAGGTTTTGAAAGTTCCTTTCTAATTTAGTGAGCAATTTAACTTTATACCTGTAGTCTGCTCAATCGTGAATAAAATTAATATAAATGGTTTTTTATTGTAATAACCTTAAAAATGTTTAAATTGCAAGTACAATTCCAGTATACAAATTAACAAATTTCTGTACAAACCAAGAACCACTTGATGGATATGTACTTGTAGAAAAAACTGTTACACTTTTTCGCGCCTATGCATGATTTCTGTATACCTAACTTGCGAATAATAAAAAATTCAAAATTAAAAGAAATCATTCCACATTTTGAAACTATGTTTATAGTTAGATTTAATTAGTAAATCTACACACTAAAAATAAACTATATTTTGCTCATCTCTACCTAACATACCTTAAAACCATAAGTCGCCGATAAAAACCGAGCAAAGAACAAGTAAAGCCTCAAACAACCGTAATCTCCAGTCCACCCAATCTAACTACGCTACAAACGCAATCAAAAATACACCTCGATTAGCAGCTGACTTTAACTCCAACAAACATCAAAAACATTCCGATAGATATACACAGATAATCCAAGGGCACTAGCCATTAGTAATACCCGAGTATAACATCAGCAAAATCGTTGAACTTTCGGTACTTGCTGAAACTTGTTCTCAATGTCAGACACAGATCGGAACATTTTCCGACCGCCTCGTCCCCACCCACCCGAACTACGGTCAACTCTAATTCTTTAGAGGTCTCTCTAATCTTCTGAGGCCTCCCTCTAACTAAAACCCAAAGGCCGGCTTAGGATGAGGTCAGTCCGAAGTTAAATTTCCGAGACTCTTGACCTAAGTTATACTGGGAACTGTTGGAGTGGGCAAATATGTCTCAGCGGCGTAAAAGACGCTGCAGTATGTTTGTCAAAGCTATGCTTAATAAGTTGTAAGTAGCTGTTAGCAAAATAAAACTTCGTTTTCTGTAGTAATTTTGTTTGCTGTTGATTGTGAATATCGCATTGCGTGGGCGGTAGAGTGGTGAAAAAATGATTTTTAAACTATAGTTGTTTAAAATTCGAGAGATTCATGACTTTCTTATACAAAGCTTCGTTCAAATACGGTCGCAAAATTTATAAATGTGGTTCGTGAATTTGATAATTTTATAATTTTGAAAAGCAGTCTTCTATTCGATATAAGCAGGTAGCTGCTCGTTCTTCCTAACGATTTTAATGTATGCATGAGAAATATTTATTCGTTTGATTGACGCAATGTTTTGTTTGACAACTTTTAAGTACTATATGCGTTTGCGCACAAATTTTCTTGCGAAGCATAATTTTGCATACAAATCTGAAACGTTAAATAGCTTTAAGATGCTCTGTTATAAACAAAAATTCAAAACTGCGTAAAATAAAATATAAATTTTTCCATTAATTTCTATTGTTAGATACACTCAATGTTTAACGATTTTTAAAATTCCACCACGCAACTTCCACACAAAAATAAAACCAATCTTTCACTCTCAAGTCATTGCAATATAGTTTTCATGCTTGCATACACCGACACGAAACACAAAATTCAAAGTTTTCCAATCCCCCCGCAATCGAAAAAGCGACCTACTAACGTCAAGCGCAACTCTCTCTTGTTACAGATTTGACTACACCGATAGCACCTTCAGCCCGCCGGCCGACGATTCATTCTTCTTTATCCGCTACCCGAAGCACCAGGAAAGCGCCGCTGACACCTCCAGCGCAGCCGGCGTCAGCAGCAACAACAAGGAGGGCTTCAGATCCATCAACGAAGTGCTGAGCAAAAAAAGCGAGACGTTATCCAGCCAGAAGAGCGTTAATGATCCGAAAAACATCGACTTCAGCAAGCACCCGGTTGCCTGCCAGCCGTTCATTCCTCTCGCTGAGAAAGGTATATAATCGATTGCGTTGTTATTTTTTGGCATCCGAGCGTTGATACAAAAAGATACTACTGCCCTGTTAAATGTTTCAGTTAACGAGCCGAAAGTCATAATTGCCAACAAGCCGAAGGTGAAGCACCAGACGAACGAGAATGATTTTCATAATGTTCAAGCAGCTGAGTGTGGCCGTTCCATTGTCCACGTAGCCCATCAGATAATGTCGACGAAATTCGGCAAATCCAATTCCGCGGACGTTGCGTCGTCCTCTGGCCAACAGCAGATCAACGAGTCTGTTGCCCAGGTAAATACGTCGAACAGTTAATAAAAATTATGCTAAATTTACGTGATCTGGTCTGCGCGTTGTACGGCTGCCTTGACTGTTAAAAAACTCGTATTAGCATATAAAAGTAATTTTTTAATAAGGACTCTGTTAATAACTATATAGATATTAAAGAAAAGAGTTTGACATAGGCAGTAAAATGCAAAAGCTTCGATAATTTCAGATTACATGAAATACAGTTTGTTGAAATTTATTCATTATCCTTTTATCGTTGTAGTCACAACAGCAGCAAAGAAGAGGCAGCAAATCGCTTCCCGCGACACCGTTGGCATCACCCAACGGTACACCAGATAGCTCGCCAAAGTCACGAAGGCGCGTTTATGGAAACCGCTTTTTCACGGGTGCGTTTATTCCAAACGAAAACCACAAAAACGGCTGGCTGTTGAGCAGTATTCTCAACTCTTCGCGGGAGATCATCGCCCCAAAGATCATCGAGGAGGATGAGCAAGTCGAGCAAATTCCAGCGCGCGCACTCAGCCGCAAGAAGTCCATTTCTTCACAGAATCTCACTTATCTCACTAAGGATGAAAAGTCGGAAAAGTCGCAAGGCGTTATTCGCGCACAAATTATGCAGGCCAAGCCCTCAGAGCTTAGAGAAATGAATTTCTGGTCGCCGACGTCTATGTAATGCACTCGTTTTCATGATTTTTCTTAGCCGTTTCACCGTTGACTTAAGTATTTTTATTGCTTTGTTATGGTTAGACAGGAGTTTCGAGGCAGTTTGCAAAAAATTAGTAATCAAACGTTTCTTATTTGCGGATAAGAAACTCGAAATAAGCGTGTGTGTCGGAAAAAAAATTTACTTGCTTAATCTACCAACCGAATATTATCAATTAGTATTTCATATCGTTCCGTTGCTGCAGTCAAGTATATCCAATGTTTTATAAAAAGTCTTGTAAAGATTATTTTGTATAATCAAAATGTATGTTTTACAAAGTATTTTCTATTGGAAAGTATATAAATTTGAAAATAATAAATTGTAGATAGAAAATATTATTTTTATGTTTTAATAAATTTAATTCTTTTTATTTGAAAAAGATTTTTTGATGATTATTTAGAACTAATTTTTTGCAACTGCTATTCCGACTCTGCCACTCCTTTTAAATGAATTAAAATAATAGACAAATTTAGCTTGCTGATATTTTAAAGCCTTTTATTAAAGAATAAAAAAATGTTGGATTAGTTTTTTTTTTAATATAATGAACTAATCCCAATCATTTATTTCTTTTTATTTAAACTGCTATTTTTACTTAATTTAAGTGTAGTTGTAAAAAATACAGCTTGATGCAATAAAGTATTACATATAGGATAAAGTAATGTACAGCTTTATGTTTAAAACAATAAAATATCAGCTAGACAATTAAACAGCGGCTATTAAGAGCCTATTTAACTTTCTGAGAAACGTGTCTTCTTTTGGCATGTTTTCTTGATTTTATAGGAATCTAAGTTTCGCATTAATCTTAAATATTATCTCATTTTTTCACAAAATCAACCGGTTTTGTCATTTATTTGCGAAATTGCAAAAATTGTGTTAAACACGAAATATTTTTTATTCGCTTTGATCGCATAACCTTCATAAAATTCATTAAACGAAATTTTTGTAAATTTCTCGTGTATACTTATAATTTTCATGAATTTCTCTTTGCCAATTTTTCTAAACAACTTTTTGAAAAAAGACCTTTAAGAGTAGAAAGTAACTGATAATAGAAGCAAATCATTTTGAATCATTTTGTTATAAGAAGACAAATTTGGTGAAATAAAATTCTAAAACGAATTATGATAGTTTATACATATACATATACAACGACAGGTTAAAATAAGTTTTGATTGACTTATGATCACTAAAAAATAGAAATTCTTCTTATTTTTAAATGTTATATTCAGTATGTCGTTATTTTATAAAAATTGGCACCAAGAACCTCGTGTTGCTATTTCAAACATGTAAATAATATCAATCATTTAGATTGCGTCATAGAATGCTTATAAACAAATACTTTTGAAGTGAAAATTTAATTTTATGTTAATAAATTTTAATAATAAATGTGACTTGAGTTTTTCATGTTTTTTAAGCAAAATTTTCACTTCATTATAATTTTGGATATTAGTAAGCAAATTGTTGTATCAATAATAATAATGAAATATGTTCGAGATGTGTTAATCTTGATAGCTTAATTAATTTGCTGTGCAAAAAGCTAAAGACCTTGAAGAGTAAATTTGCAGTAAACTGTAAATCGTTTTAAGATTTAAAATTGTTGTACATTTACTCAATGAAAATCATGGAACCTAAATGACTTACAAATTTAGGAAAATGTATACCTAAAAACCAAAGACGATGTGATATAATTTTTTATCAATTGAGCAGTATATATCACATAAATAAAGTTTTTACATTACCAAGAGCGTTGTTTCTTTATTCATTAATTTTAATAAAATTTAATTTGAAATATAATAAATATATAAGAAAGCTACAGTACTTTTTATATACCATCGAATTGTCAATCTAATCCATTTGATAAAATATATTTTGTTAAAATTTATGCAAAATTAAAATTGGTATCTGTAAAAACTATGTTTTAATATTGCTCAGTAGGTAATAAATATAGATTTCCGTTCTGCTATCACATCGTACTTTTTGCAAAAAGTGTTAACAACATCGTGAACGATTAACAGAAAATAAAAGATTATAAAAAATTCAATATTGCAAGAAAATTGAATTAATCCAAAAAATTCAAAAAAATCGACCTTGTTCTTTTATATTTGTGAATCATGAAATGTGTGTGGATATTAGAAAAATTTTATAACATATATATATTTGTATGAAATCAGTTGAAAAGCTATTTGATAAATTTTGAATGTCTCGTACCTGGTCAAAAAACCGGCAGTTCATTATTTTTGTATTAATTCATGTAATCATTTTTTAGATTTAAGATATTTAAAAATATTAAACTGTAATAAATAACCTGGTGTGAATGTATTGCAAGACTAAAAAAGTCTTAATTTTATCATCCAATTTGTCAACGTCGATTTAAGGTAATAAATATAATATATGCACACTTATTAAAGATTTAAAATTTATTTTCATACATATAAAAATATTACATAACTTTCAAATATAACATTCATTAATAAATTGTTGAAATACATTTTTATCACTGTACATAAAATTTTAATTTTTAAAATCAAAGACGGACCGAAATTAGTTCAATATAATTACATAATATTTTTCATTTTATAATTGTGAATTCAATATTTTAGAAGTGCCTCCTTTTGATATAAATTATCATATTTTTGCGAATCAAAATAAATTTAATATAAATAAAATTTTTGCTTAAAAATTTGTATACAGTCACAAGATAATATTTTGACTTAATTTTTTTAAATTACAAACTGGTAAATGAATACAAATTCTCTATTTATATTTTTGAATATACTTTTATACTATAAAAATAAGGTATTTTAACTTTTCTTTTTATAAAAAGTAATAGATCATGAAAGAATCAAGACAGACAGATTGGATAGTTCTGCCATCAAAGGAAGGAACAAAGTATAAATTTTGCATAAATAATTTCTTGTCTGAAATTTAAATAAAAGAAAATATTATTTTATCATATTATTATGACACTTATTTTATTAAGCAGTTAAAGGAAAGTTTTTTATAATTAAAATTAAAAAATATCTTTTAGTTTTACCGCTTAATTCAGACAAAATTTTAGATATTAAATATGCATCAAGACGTACAATTTTTGTATTTTTGATCAATTTTAGAATTCAAATATTTAATAATTTTGATCCCCCATAATCTAGATATATCTGGATCTAAAAAAGATCCATTTTTGCGCCATTAATAAATAATTCTTTAACTGGAGATTTTGAATCTCAATCCTCAACAATCCACAAGCACGTGCCACTATAATCAATTTTGTATTTTGTGCTGTAAATTAATCTGCAAATGTTTCTCTATTTAAGGACGTCATTTCGCAAAGGGGCGAAAATAAGGGGTGCCTCGAAATGCCCCACATACTTTTAGAGATATTTAATAAAGCGATGAAAAAATTATATACGCTTATTTTTGTATAAACTATTAAAAATTTAAATTAGAGTTAAAAAATATTTAAATATCGTATTAGTAAATTCATATAATAAAATAAAAAGAAAATTTTAATGAAATTTATTTTTTATCTAAATCACTGAAACATATAACGAAACATATCAATTACATTAAATATTGTTTGATCTACTGCATGTCCGATTGTACCAAATACAGATAATTGACTTCTACTTCTTTCATTATGGTTTTTTATTTCTTGAATTTCCATCCTCAATTTCTTCATTTGTTCTAAATATTCATCTTTCATTTTTTGCGTATGTAATTTAAGTTCATTGTTGTCTATTTCATTTAATCTAAACTTCAAATCAGCAACTATTTTATTAAACTCGAATATCGCAGATTTAATAATAACATCAAGATTAACACTAAAATGTTGGCTTTCTTCTAAATTTAACAAACGATCTGTGAATTTCATTAATTTCGAATTTTGGAGCAATTTGTTTGTGTCTGAATGCTTTTCTATTACGCCGATCGTTGAAAGACGATATAATTTTATTTCAAGATTTACATGGGGACCAAGAACATTTTCTAGTTGTTTTACTCGGATAATCATGTCGGATAAGTGCTCTTTTAAATTGGTACCTAACATTAGGTTATATTTATTATAATTACTAGTTTGAAAGTCGAATCTTGACTTTAATAATTTTTGGAATTTGTTAAAATCGTCCAATTCAAATAATTGTTGGCGAACTTCATACAAAAAAACTTTCGATTTGTCAGCGATACTCGGTGATATAGATTCTCTCAACATTTTCTCACTAATTCTATCTGCGCCTTTTATAGCTCTGATGATACCTACGTCAATATACTTAGTTATTGGACCAGCGGCAGTCGGTTTTTTGAACAAGCCAATATTATTTTTATTGTCAATCAAAAATTGTACGAAATTCTTTGCAGTCTCAGATATGTTAATGGAAGCATTTGAAAAAATCTGGTATTTCAATATATCTCCAATTACATTTTTGTCCACCTGAAGGTTATCATGCAATACATTTGGAACTTTAGTAAAAACTACTACAATACTCGAAAAACATAAAGACATTCTTTTCCCTAGTAACATTTCCAGAGAGTGCAGTAGTCCCAAGAACGGATTGATTTTATCGCTTATTATTTCCTCTATATCCGCTACTAAAACTACTTTAATAGATTTTACGACTTGCAAAAGTTCGTAAATGCAATAAGCATTCGTGATGTCTCGAATTGGTCCTCGATTATCATCGAATCCTGGCGAGTCCCACAATGCTATACCAGGAAATAACTTTTGATTCTCCCATCTAGTAGGAAAGATCGTTTCTGATGCAGGAGCTTGGCCAATTTTGGGCCCAGGTAAGTCATCTGCTTTGTTGATGACAAATGGTAAGAATGGCTTATTTCTCTTGCTTATCAGCTTATTGCCTATAAGGTAATTCAGCAATGTGCTTTTACCAGATTTAGTATTTCCATTAAAAATTATGGCATCTTCATGTTCGACTTGCTTGTCTATTACCAACCGTGCCAAGCGAAGGTTATCTTGTAATTTCTTTAAATCTTCGGAAGACATCTTCAAGTTTGTGTGCCTATAACATTATTAAAATTTTATCAAAAATAATATATGTATTTTACATAACATAAACAAAGAAAAAAATTTTATTCTATTTTTTATGACAGGATAGTATTCAGTTGTAAAATCTGTAAATATTTATAAATTTTTCTATTTTTAATAAAGTTGTATTTAGTAATGTTAGGAAGAGTTTAGTCATTACAATAAATTTTTTTTTATATAAGTGCTTACAGTCTGCACTAGGGATGTGCAGGACAAAAAGTCTCAGGTATCATATCCTTCCTTTTTTACAATATTGTGAGAGACGCCGAAAATTCCGACTTTTTCGGGATTTCGCAACCTTTTTCTTATAATTACTACAACTACTTGGTAGTGGCAGGATACGAGCCAGAACAGTAAAATATACCCAAGAGAAAAATTGACTTTATTTGGTTCTACTATACGTATAGTTCTTTATTCCCGACGCAATTGTAGCTACGTATTTGTTGAAGTATTTAAGACAGCATTTTTGTTTATCTTACATTACAATATATAGTTTAATTTGTAATGAACTAAACAGACATTAATTTTGTTTAATTTAGAAATTTTATTTTATTATTTAATTTATTAATATTATCAAATAATTAATTAATTTATATTGTAAAAAATTATGTAAGAAGTATGAAATAAAGAAATATTAAAAAATAAAGTTCATAGAAAAATTTCTTGTACATATCTTTCTAACCACAATTAATATTAAAAAAATTAATTAATAAAGTAAAGGGAAGATATAAAATTCAATTAATATAATAAAATTCGATATAAAAGCGGAAATCGACGAAAAATAAAACACAACTTAAATCCTCAAAGATTACTTTTTATTTTAGCAATATTATATCAGTATTGTAGTAATATTATATAATATTGTAATAATATTGTAGCAATATTAATACTTAAAAATCATACTTCGGTAATTATTTGGGGTAGCCTCTTTCTGTCCGTTTTGCGTATATATAATATTTTTTGCTACAGCAAGGCCAAAATCGTTTCGCTGTAGGGAGTTTCTCTATATAATTTCATGCGTTTCAGCTTTAAACTATTACTGCTGACATGAGTTTCATTTCTGCACTACATACTATCTACTCCCCGGAGTCACGACCCTGTATTTTTTATTATATACGTTCTTATCTTCATTAAAAAGATTTTAGCAACGTATTATTATTACAGTTCTTTACAAATATGGTCTTATTCAGAGCATATGCACATAAATGTATAATATTGTATAAAACTGTAACAATGAAGTTAAGATATCTTTATGTAATTGTTAATTGTACCTTTATATTTTATACTTATTTGTATAGTGCATATCGCCGTTGAGAATTATACTAAATAAGAAAATTAATTACTTCTTTAACTAATATGGAATACTCAATAATATTCACATAAAAGTACTCTCTAATAATTTAAAAAATTAATGCAAAGCTATTTAAAGTAGATCTTCTGCGTTTGGCATACTCGATTTCCAATAATCACCCATATAATAATAAATAAAGTAAATAAAGTAAAGTAAGTAAGACCGGAGCTATTTTAAAACCTTTTTTTAGACTTATAAATATTAAGAAAAGTTAAATAAATTAGTATATCTATATTAAATTGGTAATAAGTTTATGAGCATACTAAAATATAAAAAAGTACATAAACTATTTTTTAATTTTTTTTATTTTTTAAAAATCAGCAAATACGTACCTATATACTATATGGGTTGGAGGGCTTTGCTGCTATACGTACTGTTGCTATAACGTTAGGTATTCCGAAGTCTGCTGTAGTAATAAACAGAAACAGTAGGTTTGTTCCATTAACCAACTTAAGGCATTTCTCAGAGAGTAGACCTGTAGTAAGCAAATCGGACAAAACTATAGTGATCAAAGTTGTCCAAAGCTAGAATAACAAACTTAAAATCATATAGTATTATTCCTTTTAAGAAACTGAATAGATTATTTAGTTTTTAATCGACTTCAAAAAGGAGGAGATTATACGTTCGTAACGTATGTTTTTTTTCCTTTTTTTGTCTGTCCGCGTGTAATTCGTCGAGATGTTGACCGATTTGGACAAAATTTTTTTAAATTGTAGAGGACAGTGATGCGGTGGTCCCATTCAAATTTGGTATTTGGCACTAATACCGTGAGTATTGGCAAAAATACCGGTATTCGATCTTATTGATATTGAATGTTTTTGTAGAACATGTAGATTTCAGAAAATATATATTTGCAGTAACTAGCAACACATTGGAAAAAAAATACGCATGTTTCCCATGAATTAATAAAAAAAACTTTTGAAGATTCCAATTATAGCATCTAAAAAGTAACTTTTTTAGTCGGCGCCAAATTTACAATAGAATCACCTATTACACTGACTGCTAAATACGAAAGTATACTATAGAACCAGTGAAAACTCCACTGGAACAAATAACAAATAATACTCGCTTTTAACTCACAAAAATGCGATACACTTTCAGGATATTATTTTCACACTAAACATGCAATGTTGGGTAACAAATATAAATAAGTTACCGTAAAAATGATTCTATGAGATTTAATTTGGCGCTAACTCCAAAAAGTTACAATTATACCACATTGTAAATTCATGATTTTTCACTTTTTAGAGCAATTTTGCATCCTTCTGTTGCCCTTATATAACTATTTCCACATTTTTAATTCTATTTTTTTTTTTCAAAATTTGTTTTATTATATTCACCTGAACATAACACTGATCAAAATTATTATATTTACTTCGAATCTGATTCTATTTCCTAACTAGTTAATAGATATTTAACTTAGGCACAGGCTCGAAACAAGGTTGTTATACTAGC
>UELX01002195.1:0-33541 GCA_900480035.1 Eupelmus urozonus
GTGGGTAAATGTGGTCCTTCTTCTAGCCTAAAGGAACGGCGAAAGTACGTACTTTCGCTCTAGGGATGGAGAAAAATGTTTTATTTATTTTCAGTGATTTTAACTCAGGCTGGCCCCCTTAAGGGGGTGCTTTGGGGTTGTTAAGTTTATTTGAAACTTAAATTTTTAACGATGGTTTTGTGGTTGTTTAGGAGTGGTTTGTTTTACTATGATTTAGCGTTATTGCTTTGGGTTTTACACTTTTAGTTTTATTACACTTTTTACACTTGTTCTACGACTCGAGGGGTTCGTTTTAAAGTTCATTCCAGCCTCACTTTATGGTTAAACGCACTTTTCACGATTACTTGGCACTGTCAGACCCTCAAAGGGTTAAAAATCTCTATTCTTACAATAACTTGACTATCGATGATACCTCTTGACACACCTTAAAATTTACGACTTTTCAGCAGAATTCCGATCGTTACAAACGACTGAACCACAAATTATCATCCCAACTTCTTACCAAAGAAAAACAAAAAGCATCCGAAAAAAAGACAAAAACAAACAGTCTCTTACCTTGCAAAAACGGCCCATCCACCCACGCAGCGCTAACCTTCAAATAAAAAAGCCGCGCGCGCGTCCACTTTCTCTTTCCTCAGCCGGCTCTAGCGCCTCGCCCGGAAAGCGAAAACCAGCCCTCCGCGCTTCTCCCAACAACAACAAGAGCAGCTATGCAAAGCATATCCCCGCGCAAAAAGCGAAAAATAAATAGAGCACAAGAAATATCTGTATGATACACACACACACACACACACAGGCTGGAGAATATCACTTGAAGTTTCTACTACTTACGATTGTTTTGGCCATCGCGCCACCATAGCGGCCATGCCCGATATGAGAAAGTGCGGCATCCCCCCTGCGCGCGCTCGTCGCATTGTGAGAGCGCGCCCGCTCGCTCGCGCCGTCCACTAATTCCCCTCCCTCTGCCACCCCCGCCGCTTCTCTCTCTCTCTCTCTCTCTCGCTCTCGCTCTCGTTCGCTCTCGTGTGTTCAACCCCCTCCGCGCCTGAGCTTTCAAAGTCAGGAGGGGGCGCGCGCTCGCGTATATATACATATATAGTGTAGGGCTCTCTCTCTCTCTCCTTCAACCTTTCTCCGACAGCTACTCAATTTTCCGTATTCTCGGAAACGCCGTATTTTCATACACACTTTTCACCCGCGCCGATATATAAGCGCGCAGGCGGCTCTCTCTCTCTTCCCCTCATAAATTATTTATACAAAATGTGTCCAGCCCCGTGGCCTCCCGCTCGCCGCTCTGATCGATAACTGATTTTATATAAATACGGCATGATGAGAGGGCTGCGGGGGAAAGTTGAGCGATCGAGACGGAGAGAGAGGGACTTGTTGTTTAACTTTCACCGAGCGCGCGGGGGGCTGGAAAGTCGCTGCAATTTCTACTCTCGATATGCGTAGGTGGATGCGCTCTGCTGGAGATATAAGGAATGGGATATGGGCTGAGTGAGTGCGGATGGCTCGTAGTGATTAGTGGGAGGGTGCTTCGAGGTGCGAGGGATGAATGGCCGGCCGAATTCTATGTAGAGTACTATGAAGAAGGAGGCTCTTCCTGGAAGCTTGTCGCGTTTCTCTGACGCAAGCTGAGATGAACGATGATGATTAGGAGCCGGGCTTTTTGTCGAGCTTAAAATTTCATTTTCATATATTGTTTACAAAAAGACGCAGTTTAAAGTTTTTCCGTTAAATTGTCGCTTATATTAGATTGTCAGTTGGACTTGAGTAGCGCTGTCAATAAAGCTGGCTTCAATAAAGACGCTCCCATTTCCTATATAGCTGATCGACTCGGCTTCGCAATTGCCAATGCCACGTCAAATTTCCAGACATTAATCCTTCCATCACTGCCGATATATCAAGTCATAAATAATCATTAGCCGCTTTCCACTCTCCTTGTAGCAAGCGCCGTCTCTAAAAATAAGCCGACGCACCCTACATATAGCTCTCTCCTCGCGACTTGTCTAAGGACAATTTAAAAATAAAAGAAAAAAGCCTCTAGCTCGAGCGAATCGAAAGCTCAAGCCATCGGCAATGCTCGCGCCGCCTGTCAATGGCGCATGAATAAGGAAAAATCGCGTGTGCACTTTTGTGTCTTGTAAAACTTTACAGATAGAGAAAGGTAGCAGTGAAGCTTGCGCTCACGCGAGGAGCGGCGCCTCGTAAATTATACACATGCGCGCCCGAGCGTCAGGATGAATGTGTCGTTGAACCGCGCGCCGTTTATCGATCCCCCAATAGCTCAAACTCTCACTCTCTATCCTTCCCTTCTCCCTATACTACCAGCTCACGTCTCTCTCTCTCTCTCTCTCTTTTCCTCGCTCTGTATGTATGGCTACGTGTCTCTCGTCTGTGTGTGTGTGCGTCCGTTTTGTCTTTTTCTCCGCGATTTCCTGCGCGCGCGCGTGTCACGACGCTTGACACGCTGATAAGTGCCCCGCAAGCGAAGGCAAGCTCCTTCGAGCATTGTAAAAATAGCGAGCGAAGCAGCTTGCGCATAGATGGGAGGAGATTTTTACTTTTTTCTTTTCGACTTGAGAATTATCGACGTGGGGTTTTTGAGCTGATTATGCGCGGTGATTATTGCTGCTGCTGATTGCATTGAGATTGGAGGAAACTAGTTGAAATTTAATCATGGTCATAAATTTAAGATATACGCTATTGGCTTGTCGCTACGCTGAGAAAAATTATATAACAAATATTATTATATTATATCGAAACATTAAAAAAATTACTATGTTTAATAATAAAATTTATTATTATTATTATAACAAAATTTGTTATAATTTCTCAGTGTAGCTGTAGTAATATGTAATAGTTATCCTAAAGGTAGGAAAGCGGAGGGAGCAGGAGTGAATTTACCCTTTCTTACGGTTTCCATTATTTGTTTCATGAAAACAATAACAATTATGTATTTAGAAGTAACTATTATTAACAAATATTAGTAATTTGTAAAAGCATACCTTATTTCTTCGATTACTCTATCATTTGATTCTCGTATATTTGTCTTATTATATCTCCAAGTTCCAGGTATAACTGCATATATAGTTAGTTTTTCTCAAATTAAGGAACTCAACCTGAATTAAACACACTAAAAATAAATAAATATATTTTATTTTCAGAAATAGAAACATATAATTTTAATTGATATAAAGTACATTTAAATATCTTTTGCTATAGGTTTCTGCTCACTGAGACAAATTTTCTATTTTCGTTTTTATTTTAACTTACCTGAAATTTTTTAACAATTTGGTTCATCAATTTATCAGAATAGAGTTAAAGTACTTTTTAAAAAATTAGTAATAATGTATTTAAAAGTTAATGCTATGCACGGATAATTATGTTTAGTGATAGTGACGATTTAAAAAAAAAATTATTATTATGTAGTATTACTTTCAAAGGGTATTTTAAGATAGAATTCGCATAAATTGATAAAATAGGTTGGTTAAAAAATCCGTGGAAAGTGGGTTCATAAATCAAGATTCAAGGTTTTTAATAGTTCAAAAGAAAAAAATATTTCAATTATATTAAAATGTATAATCAAGAGAAGAAAAAGTTGAACCACATAAGATCAATAAAAATGATATTTATTTAGATTACGATTTTGAAAACAATGTAGTTCGCGACTTGTCTTGGTAAGCCACAGAATTGGGGTTCAGAACGAGTTCGGAGGGTGCTTGCATATTTAACGGACTGCCGATGTTTTCGCTAACTTTACGGCTTTTTCGGATGCGGGGGAGTGACTGTACGGGCTAACAATAAGTTCGGAGTTCCACGGAGTTGACTACATTGCAACAGTTTGCGTTGATTATAGGTTTTCTCTTCACTATAGGCTGGACTTTTCGGTAACTCGCATAAAACTGCCGTCGAGAGTGAATGTTTTGGAAAAATTACCGACTGCTTAACAAGTAGATAATTATAGCTTGTGATTTTGAATTCTAAAAATTTTACTTTGTAAAAACCGGTTAAATTACGAATCGTAATAATTACAGACTTTGAGTTTATTGTTTCTAAATGCTAATTAAAATAGCATTGATTTTTAATAAAGGCTGCAATTATATAATTTTGAACTCTAAAGTAATTGATAGCATGTATTTTCCCAGCCAATAAACATTTTCAGCCATCCAGCTCATTCCGCTGAAAAGCAAAACAGCTAAGCCTCCCGGATTCTTTAATAAAACCTCAAGCCCAGCGATCTAGCTCACGCAATTTATCCCTCGGCCGCAAAGCCCTACTCCTCGCAAAAAATCCCCATCTCCCTCCACCGTAAAACCCCGGGCCTATATAAAGTCGTCCTCGTTTTATAGCCGCGGTCAGCAATGTTCCTCATCTCTCGAGCGGCCCCTCTGGGCACCTGCGCTCGCGCTTCAAAAAAAAAAGGAAGAAGCAGAGGAGAAGAAGAAGAAGAAGCCGAAGAAAATGCCTCCCACGCGAGGAAAAGGGCTCGTGTGTGCGCGGGCGCGCGCGCTCGAGACTTTTACCCCAGTTCAGAATTCGCAATTCCCCCGGCGAGCGGAGGAGGCCGGTTTTTTCCTTGGACTTTCTTCTGGAGGCGCGCGTGTACGCCGAGGGGGAGCGCCGCGCTCTAGAGCCGAAGTTTAGGAAAGAGGGGGGTGAGAAAGATTGGCAGGGGAGCGCGCCTTTGGTCAGTTGGAATTTTCTCTTTCTCTCTCTCTCTCGCTTCCCCAGCCACCCAAAGCTCGTCCGCTCTAGTGTCACTGGCACTGCTCTGTGTGCTGCTGCCTATATGGGAATAGGTACTAATTCGGAGGGGCGAATTTGTCCCTCCTCAAGCTCTTTCTCTCTCTCTCTCTCTCTCTCGCACTGTACACTTTTGATATATCTCAGCGCTTTTCCGCAGGCGCAAGCGCGCCAGAGAAAGAGAGAGATTCGGAAAAGTTGCTGCCGCTGGCGGGGAAATGATATTTATTTTGAGCCGCGCGCTATGACAGCGCATCATTTTTCAGCGCGCGCGGCCGCAAGCACAATGACCATCACCAGAGTTTCCATTATGTATGTACACGCTGGATGCAGCTTTGGGAGAGCGGGGAGAGGGAGCTTTGTGTATACTTGAAGACTTTTCTATAAATTATTCTTCTCTAATGATGGGGGGAGACGAGCAAGAAAGACAGAGACTGACCGGGCTAGTTCTACGTTAAATTGGAATTTCTTCTTTCCGCGCGCTCTCCGCTATAAGAGTCGAGACTTCCGAGCTTTCTGCGATTGTCCAAGCGCGATTTATATAGGTGAGCAAGCGGCCTCGTTGCCTGCCTCACTGTCTATAAATAAAATATGGGAGGATGATGCTTGGGCTTTTGGCCTTAATATTTTATCGCTTTTAATAAAGTTGATTGTTTAAGTTTTTCTTTCGACTCTTTGCTTACCGCATACCTGGTATTATTTTTTTTCAAGATAAGCGTTGAGAATGCGATAATTAGAGTTAATGTTAGAAATTAGCATTTTCAATACTGCAATACGATAATGATGAAAAAGTAGAAAACTCGATAAAACAAAATCAATAAAATACGAATCACCGACTAGAAAAAACTAATTCAGAAGCACACGAAGCACAAAATTACAAAAGTCGCCACTTTCGGCCAAAAAAAGAACCGATAAAAAATTACACTTTCCATTTCCCCTCTCCAAGGCAACATCCCGAAAATCACCAAACGTAAAAAAAATCCGAGAAAAATTCACAAAGGGAAAAGCCCAGATATATCCAAGGGAAAATTATTCCGGCCGGCTGGGCTCTCTCAAATTTTCTCTCTCTCTCTCTCTCCAGCCGGCAAAAAAATTTGGTCACTTCGAGCGCTCGGACTCGCTCCCCTCACCTCGGCTGTATACCCACAGCTATACACAGCCGAATAGGTACACACACGCGCGCGCGCGGACGAGGAAGGAAGCGAAGGAAAAAAAAGAGAGACGCCAGGACAATACGCGGCGCGTGGACCGCGTTTACTCGGGGCGTGTGCCTTGGGCGCACTCGCGCGCTGCATTATATAAGCTGCCAGAGAGCTGGAGAGGAGAATGCTTTTTTTCTGCTAATGCGTGTTAGAGAGGTAGGGTGTGTATAGGCCGGCGCGTGTCGCCGGGAAGGATGAAAGGCTCCTGAGAGTGTTTTGAGGATGCTGGGATTCGAGTTGACGACGATTGTTCTTTTTTAAGCTAATTATGGAATATCTAATGGAGGTTCTAATTGCTTTTCAATAAGACAGTTAGATTGTTTTTAGAGTGTCTACACGCAATTAAGTCTAAAATTTTGTATTTTTATGTGTATAAACCTTGATGTATGTATTTTATTCGAAAGGAATTGCCGCAGGATTAAACCATCAGCCGTGCGGTAAAATTCAAATATCGCAATAACACTCCGCCTCTATAGCTCTATCTCTCCGAGCCACCCGCACTACATCAAAACGACGCGAGTCTGTCTAGACACGAAACTCAGCGGCAAACGGCACAATAGCCCGAGCGAAAAAAAAACACAGAGGCGCGGGGGTGAGAGAGAGAAAGCCAGATATAGGAAGCTAGAGGCACAAAAAGGCCTGTGTGCTGCTATCACGCGAAGCTCACCGGCTCTTCCTCTACTATATCTCTCACGGGCTTGTATATATATATAGGCACGTCCTAGTTCAAAACTATCCTTCTCCTGAGCGGTTCGTGTACGACAAAGCTCCGATGGCATTAATAACAGCAACAACGGTGACGACAAAACCGGCTCTCCTCCTAATACCATTAATTTTACTTCGTTATCTCGTCCGATCGAGTTGTAGTCACGTTACTTGCTGATCTAAATCATAATATATTTAAAACTGTGTGAAAGAAAAACCATTGCTGTTTTGTTTCTGACATGTAATCAATGACATCTTTACGTTTTTCGCTGTGATTCATATTCGATGGCAGATCAATTGATCTTAATTTTTACTTCAACTATGACGTATTCTCAATCTTTACCATTTAAACAGAAAACGCGTCAAGCCAGGAGCTTAAAAAACCATGAGCTAAAGCAAAAATTTCGAGAAAGAAATCATAATTGTGCCAGTTATTATACAATTTAAAGAACGCAAACCCACCCTCTTAAATATTAATCATGATATATATATATATCCCATTACAAATATAGACATTGGTAATAAGTGCAATAATTGAAGTTTTAAAATGAATGGCGTTATTGCTGACAGCTTAGAAAGAAAACACATAATAATGGTTTTTACATATAGCTCTAAGCATACTGTGATTTGGATCCGTAAGTAATGTTACTACAATGCTATCTCTTTAGACGAGATAACTAGTACAATTACAATCGAACAATTCACTTGCAGGTATGTTCGTTCAATCATTAATTTGCCGCTAGAGCGAGTTAGAGCTAGAGAAAGAGAGAAAGAGAGAAAGAGAAAGAGAAAGAGAAAGAGAAGGAGAAAGAGAGAGGAATAGAGTGAGAGAGTCGCGGCTTAATAAATGTTGCACGACAATCGCGTGACAAGTGCGTGCGTACAACCCTCCGCTTTCTCTTTTTCCCAATTTCGCCTCGTTTGCCCCTAAATTATGCATCCACCCCGGCTATCCCGAGCTCGATTTTTGATTCACGGAAACTATACTTCTACACACACTACCGCCGTTGCTGCTGCTGCTGCTGCTGCTGCTACTGCTCGCGCTACCAAAACCGCGAGCGCCAAATGTCGCTGAATGACATCTGCAGAGAAAAAGAGAGAGAGAGAGAGAGAGAGTGCAGAGGCCCAAGGTCGCCTGATTGACGGGGGTTGCACTCGCGAAAGAGAAAAATATACGCGCGGCAGGCATGCAAAAGTAAAAATGGAAGCGAGTGACCGCGTTTTGCTCGGCGTGCCGGCACTTCGGCCGCCGTTTAAAGCCTGAGCCAGGCGCGCTACAATGTAGCGTAATTTCACGGCCTTTTTGCGGGCCAGATGGATCCTGAGAGAAGAGTATCTATAGGCATTGTTGGCCCGCTAATGACCGGTGCAATTTCGGATGTAGGCCAGAGCCGAACTCCGCTAACGTTCGACGAGAAGGAGCCGAATGCGTGCGGTTGCTCTTTTCAAGGAGGCCATGTATGGCGAATTTCGTAATGACGGTGGCGAAGGCGGTTTTTAACTTGGCGGTTCGGAGGCACGCGCGCATGTTGTTTTTTTTTTTTTTTTTTTATAGGGAGATGCTCGCCGCTGAAATTAGAGTGGTACGGAAGTTTTTTTTGCTTTTGGGTTGAAGAATACTTTTTTTTTAAAAGACGTCGTTGGGATATGTTCAGGCGTTATTAACAAGCTTTTCAAATAGCCGGGGACTCACCGCGCTTTTTGTCTACTCTCGCCATTACATTAAAGCAGAAGCTAGTAAACTTGGCGGTAAATCAACGAATGCTCGTTGAAATTGGATGAGTAATTCGTTTGTCGCAATTGTCACGAAAATTCTGAAAACAGACGGCTTGGAGAAGTAAAGGTTGACGTAAGCCATCGATGAAAAAAACATCCTCGTAAGAGGTTCTATGACGCCCGAGCAATTGACTGCTTTTATTCTGAAAAAGGAAGCCATTAACTTCAGTTGGTGTAAAATTAATTTATTGTCCGACTATTACGGACCGTTTTACTTACAGCGTCTTATCGTTGTTCAAACAAAATTAAAATTTTAAACTAAATCTATAGTATGTATCTTGTAATTAGTATGCTAATTTAGCGAATCTCTATTTCTAATACTTTCGAGAAAAATATGAAAATGATATTTGTTTTCGAGAAATTTATGGTGTTTTCTTTTGTTACACTGATTATATAGATCATTGGTATGGTAGAGGAAAAAGGTTATTAAATTATGAACTACGCCTTCTGAGGAAAAAACTCGGCAAAAGTGAAAGTTCAAAGAAAGGGCAATAAACACAAGGCTATTAATAATTTGTCGGACTTTCCCTTCAAAACCTTATACCTACAATTTCTAGGAGACTATTTTATATTTCTATACCGTATCATTATATATACTGCAACACTCTAATAATATTCCCCCCATTCCAACATTCGCGAAATTACGTCGACTAAACATTAGTACCCAGCAAAACCACAAAAGACTAAAAACAGCGATAAATTCCTAAACCAGCCAGCATGGCTCGACTCAGCATCCAGCATTTCTCAATTCTGGCGCATCTCTCTCGGCCCTCTCCGCACCTTTTATCGAGCCTCCACCTCCTCCATCAAAAAAGTTTCCGCGCGCACGCGCTCACCCAGTGGGGAGAGAAAAAAAGGGCGCGAAAAAAACTCTACAGTAGCTCGGCTGCTTTCTTTTCTACAAAAGCTCGCTTATCCTCCGAAAAACTTTTTTCACCCCCCCCCCCCCTCAAGTACGACCCTCGCCGGTATTGTATATCTTTTTCGATCGGGTCAGATGGCCAATGATGTCCAGTAGCCAGATGCAGTGGACGCCGAGGGAAAAAAAAAATAGAGAGCCGGCCTCGGACAATAAAAGGCAAACGTGAAACATAATCGTCCGAGATGCGGATCCGATCGAGGAGAGGACATTAGCGTGCGAGCGGGGCAGCTGGACAGCGCGAGAGCGGTTGTGTTTGATTTGGCCGAGCGGCTTTTTATGCGGATCTGTTGAGTAATCCGGCGGAATTGTTGAACATTGGCCGTATCGATGCTGGCTGCCGCGCTGTTTTTTTCTTTTTTGTTTCTTTCTTTAAATTACGAGAGCCCGAGTGCGGGCTGTCGATGCGTGATGTTTTTCTATAGTGCGACGTTTTTTGGGGGGTGGAGGGTGCGAGGTTTTTTTTCGGAGGCTCGAGCCTTTATAAATTGGGTATTATGGTGGACAAAAGTGTTGATAGTTTTTTTTTTTTTTTTTTTGGGTGCGGAGTAGGAAGTTTCGGGAAAGTAATTGAAGAGTTGCGCTAAATTGTGCAAACATTTTGTGTAAGAAATACACTTATTTTTTTGTATGAGTTTTTTCATTAAAGAAGATTGGACATTATTGGTTGTGAATATGAATAATCCTTTGTAAAAATAATAAGTATAATGTTTATCAAAAACACTTTACACAGTTTTCCTTTAATTTTTAAACGAATTTTGTAAAAACAGATACCAATTTAGAATTATGATTTAAAGTATATGCTTTGTAACAGTAGTTACAGGTATAAGAAAAATTTTACTCTTAAACAAATGTTTTACTATTATAAAAATAGAGTTTATGTAATTATTATTATATGTTTTTAATTATTTTTGTCTTTATACAGATTTCATAGACTCTAAAAATAATATTTGGATTTCTTTTTGAAATTTTTATTTGAAATCTATTCAAGTATTTTTTTAAATTAAATATTTTGATATCTTATCGTTTAACTTTACAGAATTGTTTTCATTTTTATAAATGCGGAAAAGTACCTTTGAAATGTTATTGATTTTGCGATTAAATTTTATAAGCCAATGAAGTAAAAAAAAAAGAACAAACATCAATTGTCTGGCACGTGGATTTAAGTATCCATCTAATTTTACTGCTCAATAAACTTTGATTGTCATGCTATTTAGCGAATGAAAAATATTATGAATTTATATTTTATATTTAAAAATGTTTTAACTAATGCAATAAAAAAAACTATTAAAAATTGTAATTGAAGAAACATTTTAGAAAAAACGATGAGATAAAAGGTAGTACCTATATTACCGACAACTGATGCTTGATTACCTTTACGCCAACGGTACATAGTCGTGTGACGGTTAGTACGTTTTCGCGGCGTCTGCACGACCTATGATAATTTATCGACATAAGATAAAAATAAAATAACTTTGAATGAAAAATAAAAATAATTTATTAATAACAATTCTCAAAGTTTATTAAAGAATATATTTATTTAATATGTAAAGCTCTGTTGAGTTAAACACGAATGAAGAAGAAATACTCGATAAATTAATTTTTAAATCAAATATTTAATAATTTTTAAATAATTGACATTTAATTTTAATCAGTTATATAAATTTTATTAAACAAATTACTATAATCTTGTGAAATTTTGAATTAAATAATAACAAAATTATAGACTGTTATTTAACATAATTCATAACTTATTTGTATTTAAAACTTTTGTATGATTTACAGTGTTTTGATTTATAATAAGGATCTACAATTACCGTTTCTTTTATTTATTTATGACTCGTCAGTAAGTATCTAAATCGATAAAATAGATAACAAGCAAATAAAAGCTACTCTGTGTACATTATCATATGCAGTAATATGAATGTTACAAATGCGCAATTTTTCTAGTAATTTAAAAATTTTCTAAGAAAAAAATTGAATAAAAAAGCATAAATGCTCAGAATTATGCGCACGAGTAAATACCGTTTTAACTCTTTACACAATAAAAAAATGAAGAAAGCGAATGCTTGCTCTTGGCCAATAAAAACTTTAATCAGACTATGCATTCACTACACTTTGCAGAAGCCCACTTCCAGGAAGCAGCTTTAAATTCTAGCCACTCGTCAATTTATTCTCTTCCATGAAAATCCAAAAAACTCCCTTATCCACACACCTCCGCATCTCGAAAAATCATCGTCCACCAAAATTCCACGTCCAAAAGCTCCCTCAAAGTAAAAGCAGCCTTCAAGAGGCCCCGACTGATTCGCCCTGCAAAAAGACGGCGTACACAATTTTTTGCTCATAATACACGGAGAATCCTTTGAACCCTCCGCCGGAGAGCGCGCGGAAAAAATCGCCGAAAGCAAAACGCGGCGCGACGGGTGCAAAAATAATGCAGAGCCGCGCGCGCCTCGGCCCTGACCGCAGGGAAATTTCAAAAGATAGGCGGCTAGAAACTTAGCGCGCGCGCGCGCGCGCTGTATCACCTGCAGGCTGCTCGCCGGGAATGCATAAGCCGGGGAAGAGCGACAATGGCGTAAAATATTTAAGAGTCTGCGCGTGCTCTCGCTCAAGACTCTCTCGCGCGCGCTCGCACAATTCACTGCCACGGGCTGTTTAAACTCTGGACTTTTGTAGCTCGCCCCCCGTGTAGCCGGGGAAAACTCTTCTTTTTCCCATTCACCTCCTTCTCTCGCCTCTTTCAAGTCTCGGAGGGATGAAAAAGGGGGCAGAGAAGAGGGATGATCGGAGGGAGAGGCTCAAACTTCGGAGCGCCGCGAGTGCTGATTATTGTTTGTTGCTTCTTCGAAAGTCGGAGAAAAAATTGCTTTCCTATGTAATTGCTATTTTGCAGTTTAGCGTAATTATAATTGTGATTGGATGTCGCAGTGGTGCCTGGCGCTTTTGTGTAATTAAATCGCGAGCTAATGTAAAAGACATTTAATTTATCGGTAATTTTCTAGCATTTACGCATTTCGGCAAAATGTTAATCGAATTTTCATATTATTATCGTAAAATTAATATGCGCTCACGGTTGCCAACGTGTTATGACCGAAAGACCGGACTATAAATGAAGCAAATATTAATAAAACGTTAATTCTCCGTTAAAACGCAAATTCAAATATTACAGCAACATTACTACGGTATTCCAGGCCGTTTTTAAAATATTCCCTTTTTCAAACCGTCCGTTTTACTTCCATAATCAGGGCACGAGCTCTTTCATCGCCGAAGATTTTTCTTACAATGCGACTCACCGGAAGACCCCGGCTTTACTTTTCGGACGATCGTCGTCTATTCCCACACCTTTCTTTTTCCATATACGAATCTTCGGCAAAGGAACAGAGCGGAGGGAGAGAGAGAGAGAGAGAAAGAAAGAAGGGCGCTTATCTGGATCCTCGTAAATTTCGCGCAGGGAGCAGTTCTTATCTTTTCGACCGTTAAGTAACTCGAGTCGATATGTTCAAATAAATTTCAGCGCTGATTTCTGATTTCGACTTACGACTTCTTATATAGCTCGCTAGCTGTTCTAAATCACAGGGAGGGACGATGGTGCGCCCCATATTCTCGGCTCCGCAGTCGCCGGGCCGCTGCTACAATGCCTCGAGGATGATTCGAAAAATTTACATCCGACGAGCGTCGCTGATTAAAATTGTTCGACTCGAGCTGCGCTCAGATGGCTTTTGCATACATAATTTTAGGCTGCTCGTTAGCCGTCGAATGGCATTGTAAAGTTGGTTATTGAATTTTTGCAGACGGAGCTCTTTTACATTTTAGATCGATGATTTATTTGAGTGCAGAGCTGATTTAAGTTTCTTTGATGCCATAAAGGACTCAAAAAGCCGCTGTGCACTGAATTTTCGAGAGAAAAAAACGAGCGATTTACGCTTATCTAGATACACAAAGCGGTCCAGTCTGCAAAAATTACGATAACTAAGAAAAATGTTGCTCTATCAAAATTTGCATAAGCAAACTCGGCTGGCCAACTTTCGCGCAGTGGCGCGCACAATAAAACACAGAAAAAGCCCGCGCCTTAAACAAAGCCGAAAACTTTTTGACAAACACGCTGCAGCCCTCAGTGTTCTAGCAGCGCGTTCAAAACTTTTTTTCCCGCGCTTACACTGCACATACACAGGCCCCGCATTAGTCGCGATAATTTAAACAATAAACGAATCGCGCGCGAACGCCGCGCGCGCTCGCATTAGAATTTAAAGCTTCATCCGCAGCGCGCAGAGCCGGGCGTAAATTTTCCCTAAGAGTAGTACGCGGGCAGGCGAGTTTCACGCAGTCGTGCTCCCTCAAGGCGGAGTTTAATTATGGCACTGCCTCGGCACGTAATGCGCGGAAAATGTAGTCCCGGGCTCTTAAAAACTTCCGCGGGAGAAAGAAAAGATAGATGGAAAAAGTGAGCTTCAACTCTTTCTCTTTTTCCCGTTCTTTCTTCAACGAGGCAAGGGGGCTGCGAGAGAGAGCCTGCCAAAGACCCCCCCGCGAGGCATTCTCCCAGAGTCCTTAGCAGCCGTTTTCTCGCCTTTCTTGCGCTCTGTTTCTCCTTCCCGGGCGCTCGCGCGTAGATAGAGCAGGAGCCGAGCGAGGGCTTTTAATGCGAGAAAATCCGAGGCTATTGACTTTCGATGTTAATTGGGCTGTGAAAATTTGCGTTTCGCAGAGTGGCAACGGAGAGTCGAGTTATTAATTTTAACGGTTACGGGATGGTGGGAGCTGGCTCGATTGGGTTTATAGTTTTCAATGGCGGCCTGTTTTATGTTTCGCTGAGAGTATAAGGGTGCCGATGAGGGCACGGCTGGCTCTTTGAGGGAGTTTCGTCGATGGCCAATTGATTTGGGCTTATGCTGGAACTTTGCGTAGTTTAGCGAAACTTGGATGGTTTTGAAACTAGGATAGCCGGGATTATGACGAAGTTCGCGTGTGCTGAGGGAAAGAATTAGCAGGCTGCTTTACGTGCATGATTAAGATTGGCCATCCTTATGAAGAGAAGCGTTTTATAAATATTATTGAAACGCTTTTTTTCTTAACTTTGCAACGTTTATAAAATAGCTTGAAATGTTTAAATTACAACATTTTTAAAAACGTAATAAGAATATTTATAAAATTAGTATTACTTATGGTTTGAGTAAAAACGTTTTAAAAGTGTTATAAAAATACAGAAAAAACTCACTTTACTCGGCTTAAATATTTAAGAAAAATTTTCCGAGTCTGAGAATTGAATCCACGATTCTTTACATCTCAGCTAGTCTTTACTACTTTGTTAGCGCTCGACTAAAAAGAATCGCATGGTCCTTTGTGAAATCATTATAAGGTTTTACCGGGAAACCTAGCTAGGTCCTATGTAGGAATGTAACAAAGCATTCACGTGGCTTCCCTAAGGGACCCTTTAGATTAACCTGCGTAGCGTTTATATATAGTCAAGAGTATATAAATTTTGTAGCAAGGGATAAACCAATCGAAATATAGAAGTAAAATGTAAAATAAGAAGGAAAAAGATAACAAAAACTTGTAAGTCAGTTGAAATTTAATACAAAATTTTTCTAAAAATGAGTTTTTAAATTTACATTATTTTTCATTTAATAATATAAGAATAATAATTAAAATAATAATAATTTATGAGAGAAATTATTGTATTAAATTATCTTTGTTTCATTAGCGAGTCGTAAAGACATCGATCTGAGATCTCAAACGTGGGCAAAAAACAAAAATTTTTAAACTTGATATCAACAAAACATTTAACAACATTCACAAGTCATTCCGTGTCGTTAGAAAAATAAATGGAAAAGTACAAAAAGGTTTTAAAGAAATAGATTCTTCATGATAAAATCTTCATTCATTATAATGACGCAATCGAGAAGATCGAATTCGCGGGGCCACTTTAATTAAATATTTGCGGCGCGCAAACAAATCCAGAATTAAAATTTTATGGTATTGACTGGCGGGCCGCTTGGCGCGGCCGCGATCACAATAATCCCGCAAGCTCGGCATTATCATTTTATAGTTTCCAAATATCGTAAAAATTCCGCGGGCTTAGAAATCCGCAAGAAAAGCAAGCGGCGCGCTAATCCTCATAAATATTGGCGCGCCACTCCGCTCCTGTTTACCCACCAAACAGAATCATAAAAAACCGCAACCGCAAAGAGTCGAAACTATACACCTCAACACCTTAATTACCCAATAACAACCCGAAACTAAAGCTAATCCTCCGCTAAATCGGCTAAAAAAGCTGCCACCTTCTTGCCTCTCATATCCTACCCCTATAATCGAAAAAAGCCGACCAATACATCAACGCTCGCCTCATTAACAAGCCCACGAATCTGACCTAACTAGCAAAACGTATAGGTGCTATCTGCGCGTTGCCGGCTATATAGATGCACGCATACAGGGGGTCCAGAGTCCGCCATTATTGATCCGGGTGCTGCTGGCCTCTTCTCTCTCTCTCTCTTCCTCTTCGCCTCTCTCTCTCTCTCTCTCTCTCCCGTACACACCGTCATTTTCGACCATTATCTCGTGTGTATGTATTGGATTATGTCCACGGTTGCGCGCGGGAGAGCCAGGGCGTCACGCGCGCGCGAGCTGCATGCGGAATATGTGCGGTGTATATAGTGCGGCCGGCCGATGCCGGCTTGAGTTTTAGTGCGGTTTTTCGGCCGATGCTGACTTTTTTATGAGGGCTCGGCAGATGAGCTTGCGATTCTTGTCGGGGCTGCTGCTGAAAGAATGGACTGGCTGGAGCTTTTTTATTTTGCTTTGCTGTTTGCTTGCTTTAAAATTGATTTGATATGCGTATAAGGAATATGTTTTTTGCAGACTTGAGGAATAAAAACTTGTTTGTTAAATAATTCGTGAAATATTCAGTAATTGACGGCCACGCTGTGGCTCTAACGACCAATTAAATTTCTATTAATTCAATTCAATTTAACAGTTATAACCTACCGACCCTCGCGCACCTACAAAAACCACTCATTATGTCCTCCCCATTAACAAAAAACCCAAACAGCACCTACAAAAACGTCCTCGTCTTTAACGAAACGCGCACATGCGGCTTCCTTTATTCCAGCTCCGGCGACGTTCTCTCGATTTTTCTATTACTCAGAGCGCGCAGAGCGCCCGGGTAAATACGGCGCGCACGATAAACAAGCCTTTTAAAAGAGTGAATATTTTAACTCGGCCGCGCGGGTGCAGGCGGGGAAAAAAACTGCGTTCTCCACTTTGGCGCGCGAAATACGCCGAGGCGCGACTATAACTTCCTCGCGCTGGCTCCCACCCCGATCTAATGAATTCTCTCTCTTTCACGCTCCTTTATTCCTCTTGCATAAAGCGCGGGGGCGCCGCTGCCAGATAGGCCGCTATCAGGGCCATTTCCGGCTACTCGCCTAGCTATGTCTTCTGGAAAGAGCTCAGCGTCTGGGGGATATATGCGTTTTTATTTATCGTTTGGGCTTTATGAAAAAATTTCTCGCTCCTGGCAAGCCATTGAAAAGCGAGGCGCCGCGTAATTAATCTTCCGACCGGGGGCGGAGTGATGGAATTTTCGCGAGGGCTATATGTTTTAATGAACAGCCTAAGCGATTTTTCTTCATCGTCGAGCTCGCGGCGGGATGTAAACCGGAGGTGTGCATCATATTTTTTGGGGAAATTCCGTCGTTGAATTCCCGCGCCGTATGTATTTGAATGATAGGAAGCTGTGATAGCATCCCCTTGAATCGGCGCATCCGGCGAATCGCGTCAAAACGAGGTCAAACTCTCGTAGCGTTCGCCACTTCCGTTTGAAAAGAAGCAGCCCGACAAACCGCACCAGAGACTCCCGCGCAAAATTCCAAAACCAGCGAGCTCTCGAAAAAAAATCCATAAATTCCTAACCTGCGACGTACCCTCCAGCTTGGTTCTCCCCCCCTCGAAAAAAGCGCCCCGCTTGCTTTTTAATAAACCCGCATGCTGGCGGCACGAAAGAGAGATGCGTAAGCAAGGGGGGCGGGTATGCAGGTAGGACAAAGGTGAAAGATTACCTGTCCCCCAGTTTATACACACACACAACGAGCGTCCCTCCCGCGGTGCGGCGTATATAAGCACCCTGACGACAAAGAAAATATCGCTTCTATATATATATAAAGAGAGGGGGGGGGAGTGAGGGTGTATATAGATGGAGTTTGGGCCGGAAAAAGCAAGCAAGCGCTCGTTATCGGAGGCCTCAGCGAAATTTAGACGACGCTGGGCGAGGAGCTGGCGACTTTGAGCTGCAGCTTGCCTGCGCGACGATCCGAAAAACGCGGTCAATGAACGGCTGCTGCGGCGTAGGCAGACTCGCCCGAGGCAACTTCCACACCGCCTCCTTTTAACCCTCCCTCGTCGTCTTGTTTCTCTCATGGAGAGAATATGGATTTTATAAGAGCCGCCACGAGGGAGAGAGACGGAGAGACTGCCTGTCTTTGCTCTCGCTGCTGCTGCTGCTGCTGCTTTCACTCTTTGCCCCGCTCCCGCAAAAGCTTCCTCTCTCTCTCTCTCCCTCGTCGACACGAGGGAAAAGCGGGCCGCTCTTATTTTTCCTACCACCCCCGCACGCGGGAGCGTTTGACAAGCCGATTTGCATGGAAATTCAGAGCGGGCTTTCGCCTTCAATTCCGGGTAATTGCTCGGACGGCTGAGTGTGTATGGCCGCGATGGGGATGCTGCTGTTTACGCGCGGGGGTATGGATCTAGGTGAATGTGTATACGTGTTTTTGTAAGACGGGGAGGAGGAAGATGTTGGAGATGGTGGCTCGTTAGGGATAAGTTGGACAAGTTTTCTGTAGTCCTTTGGTTGTCTAAGTTATTGAGTTCATTGTAGGTGAATTTGTAAATTCCAACTTTTAGTTTTTTCTAGAGAAACGGCCTAAAGAACTAAATATTAATGATACAAAAAAAAAGAACTTAAAGAGTCGCCGAAGGTCGAAAACGTCACAACCCTTTTCCCCAAACACTCTCAGAACGTCCGGTGTATCAAAATCACAAAGACTGAATCGACCTCAAAGCTCTCATCACCCTTACCCTACAGAAGTATAGCCTTACAAGAAGCCAAGCTTTGAGCCATCAACCCGCGCATCAAGCTCGACCAGCGGCTAAAGCTCTCCCTCGAAACATACACACGCTATCCTCGCTTGATACCACATATTCGACATTATAACATCGCGCGCTCGCCGTCAAAGTGCACAAGTCTAAACGACACGCATTACGCCATTAGGCTAATGAATAATTCATGGGGGGCCGCTGGCGAAATGAAATTAGACTCGCGCTGCCTCGGCGCTGTTGCGGCGAATTTTCGGCCTTCCCGCCACGCGCGCCCGCGCCCAAAAGCAAATACAGGACCGTGCGAGAAATCAGCCGCGATAGATATATATGCTAGGTGCGAGGTTGCCGAGGGGGCTGGAGTGTTGGTGGTGTTGCCTTTTTTTATTAGCGAGTCTTTTGAGAGCTGGTGTCTTTCTGTTTGATTAAAATTGTCGGGTTTCTTTGTGGTTGTGGGGGATCGAGGGGGGCGAAGGTGTGACCATGTTTTGGTGGGTTTGGAGATCTTTTTTTCATAAGGTGAGGATTATAATTTTACTAAAAGCTGAGGTTCTTTACGAGCTGTTGTAAGAGTAAGAGTTATCGTTTTGCTGGAATTTTCCTTAAAACTGTTTCATAATATTGACCCTCAATTTCAGATCCAGTAGCCAACAATATTTATTTTTTAATCCGACTTCTTTTTCACAATAAATCTACTCCATAGCTCAGCGAAAATTTAATAACTTTAATTACAGCGGCGCACTATACACCTCAGCGACTTAGGAACCTCGCACACCCCAGCCAAACAGCCGCACATAAATTTTCGTTCCCAACGTCTCCTTATTACACGAGGCCAGAATCTCACAGCATCGTTACTACACCCAAACACACACACGTGCCTACATACAAGCGCAGCCAACATTTCGCTCCGTCTTGTCGAAAAAGGCGCGCACCACCTGGGCGAAATCGTTTTTCCTTACTCCCAGCAATCTACAATCTACGTATCCGTACGTGCAAACACGTCTCGCAGGTGTACAGAGGCTGTTTTCGGTGATTGCGCGCACATATATGCGCGACTACGAAATTTTCGAGCGCGCCTGTCAATATTGTGCTCGCGCGGCAGCTCTCTGCGCACGCGAGTTCTCGAGAAAAATTGAAAATGTTTGCTAATCACGAGGATGACCGGCCGCTGATTCAGCGCGCCTCTCTGTTTACTGTCTTTTTCGCCATTTTCTTTAGCCGTTTTTTCTCTTGTATAGTTACGAGTATCTGAAGACGGAATATATGCACGGATCTGATACGAAAGATGGAGCTGGGATAGTTTGAATAACCTACTTTTCTTGGCGCACCGTTTCAGTAGTTATATCTGCGTGGAAACGTAAATTTCAATTAAAGATTCTTTTAATTAGCCTGCGGAGAGAGAGAGCAGAGGGAGTTGGGAGGGCAGCAGTTTGGCGCACCGAGCGCGCAGGAGTTCAAAGAAGTTAGAAATTTATTGCGTACGCGATGGTTTCTCGGGAACGGGTATTATTTTTTTCGCGGAAAAAGAGAGGTGAGCTTGAGTTTCTCATTGTTTTCCGAAAGATTGACTACGTTTCTACTTTACTTGCTTTAAGGCGTATTATTATGGTAAACGCGCGTTAGTCTTACTTCTTGACATAGTACAAATTTTTTTTTGGAAAAATTATACATCTTTTTATACAAAAGATTGTGAAAACTCAAAAAGTCATCACACTATAATGAAAATTTTAAATTAGTTATTCCCAAATTGTCCTATATGATTATATATGATAACCCTGGTAAAATTTCCTAAAAAGTTTGGTAGTTTTTTAGATTCTTACAAACTCCAAACATTTATCTCTACATATGTACCACTTATCCCACAAAATTTCTTCGAAAACTTTTCTCTCCCCACGCCCAATTTCCCATCCCAAAACCTCCCACATTTCGCAAAATTTCGCAATCGAATCAGTCCCCTCAACCAGCAACGCCCACTCACCAACAAAATCTCGCAAAATCCTCAAAAAAACAACCGTCACGATTCCGCCGCTCAAACGTCTCTCCAGACCTCTCCCACGTGCAGCAAGCGCATAAGCGCAAACACGTGCACTCTGGCCTCTCCTCAAGAGTCCGTCTCTGAAAAAAAAAGCGCGCGACATCGCTGCACGCAGCCTCGTCTCAATATTGACAGACTCGCTGATGTCAAGCTGCAGCAGTGCTCGCTCGTTTTCTCACCGTGCGAATTTTCCTTTCACATGCACATAATATATACACGCGCTGTCGTAATCGGCCTACGCGCGACAAAGCCGCGAGGCAAACGGAGCAAGAAAAAAATATTAATCCCGCTTCCCTATCTGCTTAGCCGGCCGTGTTCGTGAACACAGGCGCGCGCCATTCACAGCAGCGTCTTGCTGTATAAATGGAATAATCAGACCGGAGGGATATATATATATATCCGGCGCAGCTGTTTGTACCAGCGCGCGTCTTTATCAGCGCGTTCTCCTTTGGGGCTTTGTTTTGCCCCCCGCGAGTTTTTCTCTCTTTCTGGCCGAGCGCAAGAGCGACGATGAATAATCACTGGCGCGAGCGAGCTAAGTCGCCGGGGCTAACGAGCGAAAACGCGCGGCTTTTGCTGGGTGCTAGGTGTACACCGACGCTTGTAGGCTGAGGTACAGGTGGTGTATGCAAGCTGGAAAGTGAAGAAGAGGGATAGGGAGAGAGAGTTATGAACGGGGTGGAGGGAATGAAAAATGTCTGTCTTTTAAGAGTCGCGGTTTTCTGACGGCGTGGGTGGATGGTTTGGGATTTTGATTTCGAGGGGATGGGTTTTTTGAGTGATGGGAAATCGAGAGGAAAATTATTGGTCGCGGTGCGTGTGGGTTGCGTTAAGCTTTATCATTACGGATTATGAGCTAAGTAATTCTGGTGTTTATAATGCACTTTAGAGCTACTTTATTTAAGTTAACTTCACGTCGAGCCGGCTTGGCTGGGTCAGATTTACGGTACTTTAATCCGCCGAGCGTGGTTATACAGAAATGTTGTGCTTATTAAATTTTCCGTGTAATGATGAATATTTCCTAGGAAATCTCGCGCACACCGAACGTTTTTATCGCACGGCTGGTAAGTGTTTTTCCACCGAAATTTCGAGTTCCACCTGACAGGCGCTAATAACCTTTGCAAATTCGGAAGGATTGCAAGTTTGTTCTTTTTGTAAATTTGCTGAAACATGCTTGTTTAAATTCACACGATGAACACATAAATAAATTTGCTTGATAATTATTACTATTTTCACTTGAATAGAATTCACTTCAAGTCATATAAGTGAAAAGTAGTGTGTTATTATATTTTAAATGTTTCGACGAATCTTTTATAAACATCTGATGACCTTTAACAAATAACAAAATACAAAAATACGCAAGTTTCTCTAAACACGTTTCCGCATCTTTTTCATACCACTCACCCTATTTCCATTCTCCCCATCAAAAATCAACCGTGAAATAGCACCGAAACGACACGGCATCAACGCAAGCATCTACCGCAGACTCCTGAATAAAAAAATCATCTCTGCATAAACAGCCCCAACAGCAGCTCGCCAACCAGCCGCTAAAAAGACCACTCCACATCTCTTCCTTGATCCCCGCGTCTCTGAACTCGCGCTTTTCCACCTGGCGACTTTTACGGCCTCGCGAAAAATTCGAAGCCGCCGCGAGTCACCGGGGAATCGAATTATTACTCGCGCAGAGTCATTTGTCTGCAGCGAGCGGCTTATACGACGCCCGCGAGATACAGCTGCCTGAATAATTGAGCGAGATCGCGCCGTTTCGTCATTCGGAATATTATAGAGCCGCGTGCACCCGAGGGGGCTAGCAGAGCGTTAAAAACAATGCGAGGAATGCGGTATTTTTTTCGGGGGGTAGTGGTGCTTTTGGGTTGGAGATGTGTAGATGGCGATTGATGTTGCTGGGTGGGCAATGAGGATAGAGTGGGCGTGAAAGTCGATGGTTAGGTTGAGTATTTAGGTTATTTGGATGAATTTTTAATGAAAATAGCCTCGATGAAGGGAATGTGGATTTTGAATGGTAGGTAAATGTTTACAATAAATTGTATAATCATTCTATTCGTTGGAAAGTGAATCATTCATTATATTTTAGTATTAAAAAAATAAAGACGATAAAATGGTATTATTAAGGGGATCAGGCTCTGAATTGAATGATAAAAAAAATTAATTATTATAACTTATGAAATTTTTTATTTTTTAGCAATCAATCTAAATTTTTGTATCAAAAAATACGTGATAAAATCTAAAAACCTGTTTACTAGAAATAATAAAGTGTAAATCCTTTACAATTTTCTATTTGGCAGTATTGCTCTGTAGTGGTACTGTATGTATTATTATTGTTGTATCTACTTTAGAAAAATAGAAATTCTTTCTTATATTGGTACAATTTACGTAGTAAAATGAAGTAATGCCAATTTATTCTTCTTCAACATGACAAATCGTTCCTATGCACAAGCGGGCACGGCCATTATATTAATTTCATTACCTGCCATTTGTTTTCATTAGTACGACAATTTCACAGACAAACATCGTAGAGATATATTTCCAGCGTTGCACAATGTATGATGATGCGCCGTTACTTCCGTTAGAAAAGCTATCCCTGCACTTTTTCATTTCAACCAACGTATTTTATTGTAAATCTTTACTATTATCATTCAAAAATCATGGTATTCCTTACTCATAAAATCAAGGCTAGGAAAAAAACTTATTCATAATAGTAAAAAACCGATTGGTTACAATGCGAACAAAACCTTTCATTCTCTAAGGACGGACTCTCTTTTGCCTACGCCTTCCTCGGCACGTAAGCACACAGCTAACTCGCTAAAAACGTTGTAAAATCCTCAGCGTGAAAAGCAACCGTCGCATCGGTTACGCAACAGTCCGGATTAGAATAATGCGGCTCCCTCCTCTCTAATATCCCAGCGAAATTTGAAAAGCACACAAAGCTACAGCGGCTCGAGCCACGTCGTTAGCACTCGCGCACTCGCATTTATATAATTACGAAATCAATTAGCGCGGCGGCCTCGGCGCTTTCGACACTCCGCCGGCGCATAATACATATATATATACACGTTTCTTTCTCTCCCTGCAGCTGGAAAATCGAAGACTCCGCAGCGTTTTCCGAAGCTGCAATTTAATTACGGCGCTCGGATAACATCGGCAAGCGAAGCCTTTCTCTGTCCTTGCGGGGGTGGAGAGGCCGGCTGGAAAGACTCGATCTCGCAGACGAGCGGCGCAAGTTTCCATCGAGTTTTCAAAAGCGCCGATTGTGAGAGCGAGAGTGCAGATAACGTTTCTGCTTTCTCGATGGTGTGTTTTAATGCGGGACAGAATAAAGGCGGCTGGCGGGCAATGGTTATTGTTTTTGTTTTTAATGCCTTCTGGGAGGGGAGTTTTTTTCTGTTGTGGAGGAAGTTTCTGGGTGTTTGATTTTAGAATAATCTTTTTATTGCTTTTTTTGGATTGCAGAATTTTATTTGAAGTTTGAATGTAACGTTTTTGATTGAAAAGGTCAATAGAATTTATTAATATTGTATAAGTATAAAAAATAAAATTTTGTTAAATATTTTAGATATTGAACATGGGCATACATATGAATATTCATTAACACTAGCCGTTTTTAGATTTTAATATAAGTTTCTATTATTACAATGCATAATAAAAATTTTAATTGTAAATAAAACAAGCCATATTTTTTGTTTGGTTCTAACCATTTTAATTTAACTTTTATATATAAATATTGAAACAATTTCACTGGGTTAAGCGCTAAAAGCACCTTAAAAGATCGAAACTACCTTGCACAAACACTTTTCCCAAACATGAATAAAATTATATCCACTCAACATCCCGCATAAAAACCAACAAACTCTCCCCTACCTCACGCCTTCTCACTTCATAATCCTCCGCTCTAATCCTCCAAACCCACCTCTCTCCATCCACCAGAACAACCCAACTTTTCCATCCCCGAAAAAGCGCAAACCCCAAGCCGAAATCCACCCGAAAAAAATGCATCCTCCCCGGGTGCACTGTAATCGTCGCGAAAAGCGCGGCGGCTCTTTGATTCGAGCGAATGCGAGGCGAGCGCTTGCACGGCTCTTCCAGCCGGCACGGCTCTTAGCAATCATATATACGTGATTCGTGTGTGAAGAGCCAATTAAGCGCCGATGACCGCGAGCGAAGCGCCACTGAGCGCTCCTCGCGCCGCGTATAAACGAACGAGCGCCGTCCGCGTGTCGTTCTGTGCCGCGTGAGTTTCGGCTGCTGATTTTTTTTTATGCTTTTATTTTTATTTTTATTTTTATGGTGGGAGTGAGTGCGCAGAGCGGAAGGCTTGATCGTTTTTCGGTTGCGCCGAGATTTCGGAGCGGCTGCGAGTGATTAAAGGATTTTTTTTATTGGCCGGGAGTGGGAGGATGCGCCGAGGCCTTGCGCACCGCTTTTGGAGCTCGGTATGTATGTATTCTTTTGTTTGATCTGTGAGGATGGTTTTAGATTTGGTGGTAGTGCGGATGAGTTTGTTGGATTGTAGAGTGTCGATTGTAGCTGGTTTCGACGTGGGATTGGATAAAATGAGGATTGTGGGAGTGGGGTGCGATAGGAGTTTACGTTTTAGGCTTATGTATAGTTAGTACGCGAATCATATGTAGAACAAAATTTGGAAAAATTACAAAATATAAATGATCAATGTAATTGCCGCAGACTTTAAAAATGTTTAAATTTACTACATTTTATACGAAATTTTACTAACAGTGTAGAAAAATTCATGATAAATTCTACAAAATTTACTATTTTATCTTATGAAATATAGTCACTTTTTTAGAATTTTGGTAATTTTACAAACAGTATTGTAATTTTTACAAAAATTCTTCTATTAACGTGATATTGGAATGAAGCCATTACTGGACAGATTTATAAAATTATTTTATTTATCTTTATTCTTCAATAAAAATATTTCAATTCAAGTAAAGAAACAAAATTTAAATCAATATTTAATATTAATATTTTACATTTCCGAAGTGCAAACAAAATTAAATTGAAATGCGAAAATATTTCGTTTCATATCCTCAACTCCGTTATATAATATAGTTAATTTCAATCGTTTTTCGAAGAGGCTCTGAAGCACACTCACGAAGCTACATAAAAATTTCATAAGCGCAGCTTCTCCTTGTAAACGCATCTGGCACAAAATTCCCCAGTCTCTTTTTATAACACTATTTACCACCATCATTAAAAAAGAAAAAACGCATATCAAACCCATTCCATCCTTTTAATCAACATCCAATAAAATCACCATGTGCATTTCAAATGCATCCTTCCCGCCAGCCCCACAACAGCCTCTTACTCTCACCGCGTCCCCATTCCTCAACGTCCGAGCCAACCAACCTCGCTCGGAAGAGGCGAAAAAGCGCATCACTTTCCATTTCGCGCAAGAACAGCACGCGCGCGCCACGAGAAAAAAAAACAAACGGTACCGAGCGTTCGACAGCCAGGAGAGCCACCCACATACAGGCGCTCTCACTTATACATATACGTATATATCCATACGTGCAGCGAGCGATTGCGCATTACGATCCTCTCCGAAATAACGAGCCGATTTCCTTTCTCGTAAACGCGCGCCGACGAAAGTGGACGGCAAACAGGACCGTGTGTGTTCATTAGCATATAGTAAACAGTGCGACGTGATTACGAGCGTGATTTATATCGCCGCGAGAGAACTAGAGCCGCGAGGCCCGCGGATTGTCCTGGAAGGTGTTGCAATAGTACAGGGACTGCCTTACACGCTGTCTCGTGGCGGGGAAATTTCGGAACACGCGTACCTATATACATATATGAGTACGTGCATGCTGTTTGTTTTGAGGATTATACTACGGCTCGGCCGGCGAGTTTCGCAACAGTGGCGTCGTACTTACGGTAAAGTTAAGGAAATTAGCCGCGCGTTACCGTAACGCGAATTGCAATAGTTTTTACACGCTGTAAACCCAAATGGAGTCGAACGACGTTGCAACGTTACGTTAGTCCGAAAACTATACGCTCTCCATTCGCTTTAACATTAAAATTCGCTGAAACCCGCATCAGCCGCGCGCACTCATCAATCCATACCCATATATACCAAACTTCCATCGTGCGCGCTTTCTCGCGCGGTTATTACTCGCGTATAATTCGAACTTTCGCCAGGTTTCACCTCTAGCGCGCGATTTGACATTCCGCATGCGCCGAGAGCTTTCGGACAGCCGGACCATCTGCTACACATACCCCACCCTACTCCCACGCCTCGCTTTGTTCTCTTCTCTACGCGTATAGTTTGACGTGGGTGTGGCTATGGATGTGTGTAATACGCATGCAGACGAGTGCAGCGCGCGCTTTTACGATGTTGACCCTTGCACTTTTGAGTGCGGCGGTAAGACTTTTTGGGAGCCTGTGTTTGCTTGCGCAAAAAAGGGAGGGGGAAAAAGAGAAGACGAGGGAGATTTTGAATGCTGTGTTTGCTACCGCCTGATGGATTCTGGAAAGTGATTAGCTGGTTCGGGCGTTTCGCGGGGTTGTTCATTGCGAAAAAGACGTTTGTTCTTGGTCGTTTTTCTGGTTTGCCTAGAAGAATGATATAACTTTAGTATTAAGGTGTCACATGATTTTGCTAATTGTTTTGATAAATTAATTAGCAAAATATTTTGATAAATAAATTTTAAAAATCTTCCATAATTATGTCACAAATATTCCAATTAAAATTTAAACATATTAAGTAGACTATCTTGTCGCAAACCAATCGAGTAACTTATAGATAGGTTAGATCTCTAATCGAGAAATTCTGGTCGAATGGATTAAATGGTTTATAAAAATTGATAATTTCTAAATTGATAAATTCTTTGATAAATTACTTCTTTAGTATGATAAATTCTTTGATAAATTAATTCTTTAATTAATTCTTTGATTGATAAATTGATGATAATTTCTAGAAATATAGTTATCAGTAAAACAAAGTTACAGTATAAATTCAAAACGTTTATCACAAATAATTTTTGATTCGTAAGTTATGAATAATACTTTATAATAAAAAAAATGATGTTAAAATATTAATAAACGTTATATATTATGATAGATCTAATTAAGTACTACAAAATATAAAAAAATGATTGAATAAAACCATTATTTCAATAAGTCACTTGATTTTTTAGAAAACAGAAATTTTTTAAATACTTATAAAATTAAAAATTTTGTATAGATTTTTATAATTAAATAATTAATGCCCTGATAAAATCACAAAAAAGTATGAATTTCAGAATTAATTCTAACGAACGTATATATGGTTAATTTCTTGATTATAAGTTAGAACGTATCGTCAATTTTCAAAATCATACAAAATTGGGTAAAGATTTACTAAGTGGTATGGAAACCACTTAGTAAAGTTAGACACAAACGGTCACATACATATATGCACACAGATAAATATGGACATTTTAAAATAATGTATATTTGAATTCTGTATGAATAATGGACTCGATTTCAAATGAAAATTTTCACCAATATAAAGCTTTTTCTTTGAGATATCAAAGCACATACATTATAGTGTTTGACTTTTTAAGTGTTACTAAAACTGTAACAAACATCAATATTAGGATGTTCAAAATTTTGAAAATTCTCATAAACAATTGTTGACTATTTTTTTTTTTTTTTCTCGTAAAAGAACTTAAAAGTAGTTACTACTAGTTCTACCCAAAAATAGCTCAATGATGATTTGGGTACATATCTCGATTAATTAATCAGTTTAAGCTTTTTCGATATATTGTTACTAGATAAAATAAGATTATCTGTACCTAGACCATTATTTATTTAATATAAAATGAATATATTTATATGGGTCACGAGCTGCTTAAATGCCATCTTCCATCATAAAATATATAAAAAAACTTATACAATATAACGTGTGCTTTGATTTTAATTTATTTTTTCTATTTATTTATTTTATTTTTATTTAAATATTTATATATAATATAGTTATTCATATATTTTATTTGTTAATTTTAATATCTGGGTATTAAAAACATACTTTTTTCCCATATACTATACGTACCATCATTCAAAGTCTTTTACTTGTCTTGTCTTTTTCTTGGCTTGCAACTTATTAGAGCTGCAGATTGACCAGTGAAAAAGGGGAAGTACATAAAAAATAAAGTGCAAATTTTTTTATGTTTTAAATTGATATTTTAAATTATATGTTAAAGTACACTGTTTCATGTATTTCGTAATTAATACATTTTTCTTCAATTTATCATATCTTGGATTCCGTGCCTAATCGCGTACTCAATCGTCTACTTAAGCTGTATGAAATCATCTGTTAAATGCTGCGTCGACTCACGTATTGAGTAATATTAATAAATAAATTTTGTCGGTGAATTATATTTCTAATCAAATGAGATGTTTTACATTCCAAAGTACAAAAGAACTCAAAATTTCCGTTACGTGCTATAATGCGTGAAAGTGAACAGTCCTTGAAGATAGGACTATATTTTATTTTATTAAATAAAGACTCCAATCGCAATTTATTGGCATCGAGCATCTTTTAAATTAATTTATTGTTACTGTATGCATAGTATAGAGTAACTATAAAATGTGCTACGAATTTTACATTTTTTCTGAATGATCTTCAATTTCATTAATATTTACTTCTTTTATATTTAGAAGTTACGTTTAGTAAGTTATTATTTTCCATTCTTGATATCCTTTACTAGCTATCATTGTGTCAACACAACCGTAAAAAAAAAAAAAAATGACAACAATGTATATGAGTTTACCTCATAGATAAAAAAGGTCGCAATTTTAGTGTACGAAGTTCAGCAAAAACATTTTAAATATAAAAATAAACTTTTTCTGTACTTTTATTTATGTCAAAAACTTTAATTTTTATGTGTAAGCGTATAGAAAAGAATACTTCGGTGATACCATGAGTAATTTAAAATCGTAATTAAACAGAAAAAAATAAATAATAATTTTTTTAAATTCTTTTTGATTTTAAAATACAATGAAAATATAAAAAAGATAAACCATTGGTTATTAAAAATGATTCACTAAAATAAAGTCATTTAAGAAATAAAAAAAAAAAAAAAATCATATCTTTGAATCTGATAAGTTTTATAAGCTGCGCAAAGAACCTTTTTCTATCTATCAGCAATAATCAATAACTCACAGTGCTCTCTAACCTTCATTTTATCTTGCCGATAAACTACGTAAAAGCGTGTACACGAAAAATATTTGATGTGTCAAAGTTGTTCCTGTTAAACCGCAAAAATGTTTTTCTTATAACCACAAAATTATATATCTTCGTTAGAAAAAAAATTACTAATCGCTTTTCAAACATTTGTACTGCAAATTTTCTTTTAAGCCACAAAAATGTAAATATACGAAAAACTACTAGCTATCTTACGTATTACTTAAAAGCAAACTGTACAAACTTTTCAGAAATTAATGTAAATATACTTTTGAAATATAATCCTTTATCGCAAAAATTGATGAATTTTTGTTAAAATTAAATTGAAAATTATTTTTTATTTAATGAGAAATGAAAAGAAAAAAATGAAAAATCTCAAATCATTAGAGTAACATTCCATCAGCATCCAGTCAGCCTCCAATAATAAAGCACCTCTCGTTGCAAACAATCCGCAGACGAATCGTCGACCGACGATCGAAAGAAGTCACGGCCAAGGTGCAGAGCTCCCCAGCAACGATCGCATCATCTATTCCCGCTAAAGAAGCAGCAGCGCGCCGCATCTGGACTTTTGGGAGGGAGACTCGCAGCGGCGTCGGCGGTGGCACAGCTCATATATAAAAGGAGCGCCGGACCCAATGAGTTCCCACGTCCAAGTCGCCTGACGACGTATTTTTTTTTGTCGTCCGAGAGATCTTGTCTCCACTCTCCGGCTCTGTACTTCCACCCCGCTCAATGGATTTCTCTTGCTGACTCGAGGGCTTCTTCGTAAAATGGGTGCAGTGATCAGGCAAATTGTGAGTAGGCGAATAGCCAGCCAGTGAGAGTTTAGATAAGCCGGCGTTTATCCGCGTCCGGTAGATAAGCGCAGTGAAGTGTTTCCCGAGTGAACTTGTTTGGTGGCCGCTGAGGGAAGTTTAGTTGAAGTAGAGTTGTGGTTTGCCTCGCGCTTTTTCGGAGCGCGCTTTTATTGGGATTGTGCTTGTTTTTGGATGGGGCTTTGTGATACCGTGTGGAGCTAGTGCACGAAAATGAGGATGCTCAGCGGAATGGTATAGTAACGTTGTAGTTTGTGTAGTTTGTCATGTTCAAAAGTGATTGAATTTAGTTAAATCATTGTTATTTTGTTACTCACACAGCTTCACTTACTTCAGTAAACTTTCATAATAAATTTAATTATTGATTAAAATTAGTAAAATTTTTAAAATAATTTCATTGAACATTAAATTAATACGATGTACATCGATTCACAATATTCGAATTTTTCACGATAAAGCAAAATCAATTTTCTACATTAAATTAAATTACTCGCTACTAGAATATCATTTCAATTTGTCTTTTGGCCATTCCACAATTTTCTGAAAAACCTCCAGTTTTCACAGAAACAGAAAGAGTCCAAACTCTTTAACAAACGTATTTCCATTACTTTCAGTTTTAACAAGTTTTCATATACATCTTGAGTAACCAGCCGCGCGTTACCCAAACGACAGTTCACATAACGGGCTCCGTTGTCGGGGAATCGGAAAAGCCGCCATAAACTCGCTCGAGTCGTACGTCGCACTTACACGAAGTTTCGAGGTGTCGTCTAAGGTGTTGTAACTGAAAGCGAAGCGCGAACTCGTAGAGGCGCATAGCCGCATATACAATAACGCACGGCGCGCGCGAGCTCGCGCAATATTTGACCAAGCATCCGCTTCGAGGCGGTTAATTACTTTAGCGGGCGGCTCCTAATCGCCGGCGAAGGATGCTGACTAAATATTGGCCGAGCGCGCGAGACCGAGCGATACTCGAGTATCGCGTTTCTCATTCAAAAGCTCTCGAGCGCGCGAAATGCGCAGTTTAACCGAGCTCTTTTGCCAACTCGTTTCCTGCAGCGATGACGGCTTAGCTGCGCGCGTGCAACGAAATGTTGATTTCGGTGATTTTTTACCTGGGACCCGCTGGGGGTGGAGTTGATTGCTGATTAATGAGCTTTTCTCTGTGATCTGGATTTTAGTGGGACCGGGATGCGCAAGAGCTGTGGACTTACGTGGCGCTGATTATTGTCACGCTGGCGCTGTATGTGTTTAAGGATCAGATCAGGATATACTGGAAGATTTTTCAGCTGAACGGGCCGAAGGCGATACCGATCTTGGGAAATGTTGATTACATCTGTCGAGATGATCGTGAGTTTGTATTTTTATGTGTTAGATGATGCTTGTGTGATTTGATATTTGTTTTATAAAATTGATAATATAACGATCAAACAGACATTTTGTTTACAAATTTTATTAAGTATTTTTTTTTTTTTTTTTTGTTGAAGTTTGAAAATTATTAAAACAATTTTTCGAAAATAATTTTTCCTTTTGGTACGAAAAAGTAATTCTTTAGATAATAAAATTTCTTATTTCTTACTTCCTCTTCTTTTTATCAAGCCAATTATTTGAATAAAAAACATTAATTAAATTTTGATATTTTAAAATATAGACTTATTATGATAACAGTTACAGTCACACCCTAGAAAATAACTTGCATCTATATTTCCTATAAAGAATCAACAATATCACTAGAAACCCATAAAATAACCATTTAAACGAAATCACTCATCTCCTCTTCATTCCAGTCCTCCACATAATGTCGCACACCGCCTACAAGGACTTCGGCCCGGTCTCCCGTTTCTGGATAACAGTCTTGCCCTACGTCCTCCTGATCGAGCCTGACGACGTCCAGGCTGTTCTCGGCAGTTCGAAGCACACGCGTAAAATATTCGTCTATCGTCTGCTGGACAATTTCCTTGGCAAGGGCCTAATTACCAGCGACGTCGAGACTTGGCGCACACATCGACGCATCCTGCAGCCGGCTTTTCATCTCCAGGTTCTGCAGAAATTTGTCGATTCGTTCGCTGAGTGCGCCGATCGGCTGGCTAATAGAATCCTGAAGCACGATGGACAAGAGATGGATATAACCAAGTTCGTCAATGATGCTGTTTACGAAATTTTGAACGGTATGTAGGTATCGGGTATATACTTCTTTGGATAAGCTTTGGAGAAGAACGAATGAGTTTTATAGATCGATGGGGATTTTGGTTTTTTCTTCTTCAGAGACGGTGCTGGGTGTCAATGTGGCTAGTAAGGCGAAGGAAAACGGGGTCGTTGATCTGGATGATCTCCCATTCCGAAAGTGAGTTTGATTGAATAAAATTATTTATTTAAAATAATAATAGAAATAGAAATTTAAGAATTAAATTTTTAAAGAAATTAAGTAATATATAATGTAATTACAAAAACATATTTTCATTCTTGCACGTATTTTTTTAAACTGTCTATAAATTTCTAAGTTAAAGTCATTTAATTTAACGAGCAGAGCATTCTATAAGAAATCTAACGATGTGTGTAAGTCTATTTTTAAAGTTGTACTTTTGTTATAAATAGAATCACGGTACTTTGGAACTATACAAGATGAAATTTGATAAGGCATTTATCACTTACCTTTCTGTTCATTTTGCGAAAGGAAACTATCGATTGGTTAGATGAGCCAAATAGCAACACATTACTCAATTATTGCAGGATGTTTCGACAAGTGATTTGTCATTCTCTTTAGGCAGGAGATTGTTCTGTGATGTCGTGAGGACTAATTTGATTGATTCATCGTCCTATTCAGGCACGGAAAGGGCAACAATTTAGTTCTCGTAACATTATACGATAATTTAGATCTTGAGTGATGTTGGCATATCGCGATTCAGCAAATTATTGTGTTATTTTACTCATTGAATGTACCGTAATTTATTTCTTTACATTAAGAAAGGACAATTAAGGGGAAGCAGTACAAAAAATGTCCCTTGATTTATTAGTCTTAGCATTATTGATAATAATTAATTGTTAATA
>UELX01002196.1:0-33540 GCA_900480035.1 Eupelmus urozonus
GGTCGGGGGAGATCTGGGTGAATGGGATACAACTTTTTATTCTAAAATTAATTTATTAATAGATTAAAAAATACTTAAATCTTATTTAAGATCAAAAAATTTTAATTTTAATTTTTTTATTTTATTTACACATTTGTACCATTTTTTTATCTATAAATTATAAAAAAGTATTAAAAAATTATAAATAATTACACATAACGGCTTAAAAAGTATTTTTAAAATGAGTCTCTTGGACAATAAAATAGCGTACGCAAAATGACTAAACTGAACAAAATTAATCCAAAACCAATAACTCCCTTTTTGTTGTTGCCACCTTATATCGACTATTGGATTAGCGTATAGAAATAAGATAAAGTGATATAATCACAGTATTTTAATAAATAAATAAAATAAACTAAGTATGTTACAAGAATAAAATTTTGCCATGAACATAATAAGCACAAATAAATAATTTTAACTCATCTCAATAGCCTTTTTTAAAATATAATTTAATAAAAAATAAAAATTCAATACAAATTTCGGAATAAAATGATTTTATTGGTCGAATGATACAAGTCTTGTAACAGACTCCGCAGTTTATGAAATAAATTAACGTTTTCTGCGGAGGGACAAGGAATTCCTGCGCAGCCAAGCTGCTTTTCGTGATCCTCCAATTGTCTGTGAGAACCTGTGTCCCTTTCCAAGTCCACGAGAACTTCTACCCGCTGACGTTTTACCGCGAAGTTCACGATGTTTTTGTACAGATTGACAAATCCAGCTGACCTTTGGATCATTTCGGATTGCCTGAAAATAGACATTATCATTAATCCACTGATCAGGGATACAAAATCATGATTTTTGAAAATTGAGATATTTACTTTGTGTGCAGGGTCCACAAGAATAACTTCATAGTATTTGTATGAAGAGTCCTGAGCTACCCAGTAGCTGTTCAATACTCTGAGACCTCCACAACGTCTTCCAACACGCTCCTAAACAAAAAAACAGTTTTTCTTTTAAAAATAAATTTAAATTTTGTGAATTTGTATTTATTAGTTTTAATTTAACTTCAGACATCCAAGGAAGATAAGAAATCATTTTTTTGTTCATTTAGGATATATGTTATCATCATATAAAACAATCATTTTTAAAATTTACATTTATAATACACATTATTTTTATTAAAAATAAATTATATTTAAATTATGAATCTTACCTCAGCGACGGACTGTAGTTTTCTGGTGGGTTTGAGCTGGTTCACACCATGGCTTTTAGGTTTGCCATAAGTAGCACCCTTTGGAACAGGGCGTTTGCGACCACCACGGCGGACACGGATTCTGAAGATGACGAATCCTGTTTTAAACAGACGTTATGGACTTCAAGACAAAGTTTTCTTAATAACTAATAAAAATTGAATATTTGAATTTTTATCAGAACTACATAATCTCCACATAGGAGACTTCAATCTCGAGAGAAAGAAATCTCCCTAACGTAAGAGTGGTGCATGTACAATTCATCATTTTAAAAGCATTAACTTGAATAAAAATTTAATGAAAAAAGTTTTGAATTTTTTTCAATTACAACAGATATAGTTGACTAAATACAACTATTATAATTAATATATTTTAAACCATGTGGTGTCCATCAACACATGTTTAGTAATCACAAATAGAAATAAAATTTTTTACCTTGCTTAGCTTTGTATCCCAAGCGGCGTGCTTTGTCAGGTCGGGAAGGCCTGGGTGCTCTGTGCATCTTGGTGAGCTGACGGTATTGCCAGCACCTGACACGCAGCAAGAAGCGGAGCACATCGCTCTGCTTCTTGCGGTAAAGCTCTTGCATATACTTGTAGGCACCCATGCCGCTGAAAATAGAAAGTTGAAATTAGTTAGAATCTACAATCATTCATAAGAACTATTTAAAAAAAATGTAATCATAAATGAGAATAAAAGCTAAAATTAGTTTACAAATAATTTGCGTTAATAGAAATTGAACCTTGCTCAAACTTTAAATTTAATTTACTTTAGTACTTGAACACGTGTAACAACTTGTATAAAGTTTAATCAAGTATATATAGTGATAGTCATTAAACAAGACTAGCGGTAAAGTTTAGGCCGATAACCAAACTTGTTTAGAGTAAATCACGTAAAAAAATATATAAAAATTACAAAATTAACAACAAGATGAAATAAATATCAAGCTACACGAAGGAAATATTAGTTATGTGAAAATGAGGCCGACATATGCCGAAAAATGAGGAACCGTAAAGTTGAAAGTAGAAAATCTAAGTCAGGTTATGGAACGATTTTTAAAAAAGAAAATTTCACTAACAAAACCTTTAGGATGCAAAAAATATAAGGCGATTTGCATTGTTGAGGATCTCATCTTGATTATTAACCGGATAAAAGCAACAAATGAGAAGAACCCGCACGGATGTTTAACGATTTTAACAAGTCGATTGCTCACCTCGCACGCCCAATGAAGGAAAGAAAACACGCCGCTTGGGGATTTAACACTGAAACTAGCGCGACGTTCTAGAGCGCGCTGGGACAGTGGAAAAGTTAACTTCCTCGTTGGTGGTGCCCTCTTGATAGTTTTTTAAAGAGGCGGGAATATGAAAAATAGTAAATTTCTATTAAAGGAAATATACTCTTTTGGAAATATGTATAATTTATTACATGTCTAGTGTATAAATGTGAGGATCAAAATTTTTTACAGTATAGCGTTGCTTTCGAGAATTCCGAACAATAGTTGTTAAACTTATTTGTATTTTTTTGAAAAGTAAAAGTTCTTTTATTATTTAATTTTAAAGTTGATCTTATTATTATTGAATTATATTTTGATCTTTTTACATACATTTTTTAATTGATTTTGGATTACTTAATTATTTAAGTATTATATTGTTTCTATGAAAAACAATAATAAAAATCCATTTATATTGCAAATATTTTTTATCATCTTTAGACATTAATTATTTAGAATTTATTTAGGAACTAAAATATTTTTATAATTATTTTTATGCAAATTATTATTTACTATAAAATATTATCAGACTTTTTTAAACGCGTTGAATAAAAGAAAATCAGATACCTCTTTCAAGTTGACCTAAGCATAGATATTTCACTGAGATAATATACCTCTTATATGAAGGAGCAGTGGAAACAGAGCTACCTACCTGAATAATTCTAGATTTATAGCTGCGTCAGGTCAGATCGCATACCAACAGCAGGTTTCTTCTTCCATTCTAGATAAACACTTATAGTCCCTACCTCCCATAAAAAATATAGTAAAATCAGCTGCTGTCTAAGCAAGAATTGTGTATTACGATATTGTAAAATTTGTAAACATGAATGATTACAAGCTATATTATTTTAATGTAAGTGGCCTCGCCGAACCAATACGTTACATTTTACATTACTGCGGAATCAAATTCGAAGATATTCGATTTAAAGATTACGAAGAGTGGAAAAATAAGTACAAGAGCGGTAATATTAATTATTATTGTTAACAATTAATTATTTTAAATATTTTATTTTTATCGAAGTTTAAATATATATACAATATTCAACGAAACCGAATGAATTACAGAAATGCCTATGGAGCAAGTTCCAGTTTTAGAGATCTATGGCGAAAAATATCATCAGCATAAATCTCTTTGCCGGTATATTGCGCATGAAAATCGTTTGTGCGGCCTTACTCCAAAACAATCGCTCGCTATCGATGCTGTAGTGGACGATATTGACGATATACGTCTGGGTAAAAAATACTAGCCGAAAGAATTATATTAAAATTAACAATTAATTATACGATTTGATTGACTTATATTTTTTCTTTGTATACAGAAATTGGTAATTATTATAAAGAAGAAGATCCTGCTTTTAAAGCTAGACTAAAAGAGAAGGTGTTAGAAAAGCTTCCATTTTTTATGAATAAATTTGAGTCGCAAGTTACAAAAAATAATGGTTATTTTTTCGAAAATGGTAAGTATTAAAAAACAAAATACATTTTGAATTATAATAAAATTTATAGTAATTATACTGTAACAATTGCAGGAATTACGTGGGCAGACATTTATTATGCTGGTATTTGTGAAATTATGTCGCACATTATGGAAAGTGATGTGAATGAAAATTATCCAAATTTAAAAAAACTTGTTGCTAATATTCGCAATAATGAAAATATAAAAACATATATTGAAAATCGTTCGGCTTTATTTTAAATAAATATTTTATTGAATCATGAAATTTTTTATTATTACGCCTAAAACCCGTTGCATAAGTTTATTGAAAATATGATATAAATTTCATACAAGAATATTAAATAAAATTTTGCTTTCTACAAAACTTAAATATTTACATTTCAAACATTAAATAACAAAATTTTTGTTTTTTTTGTGGTGGTATATTTTGCTCTGTCGGTAACAACATAGAAAAAAAGAATTATCAGATTCATGAATGAAATAAATATTAGGTATTCTAATTATTTCAATGTATCTAAATATTATTAAATAAAAAATGGTCATTTTTACTTTTTCATTTCTTTTCTCAGATATTTTGTACTTTTATACTTGACATACAGTGGACACGTGGTATAAAAATGGCGTATATTTGACAGTTTCTATATTTTTCAGTTTCAAAGTGGCTGCACTGCCTTCTTTTAAAGACCCGCCATCAGCCGCTGGAGCAGCGCAAACAACATCAACGAACGTAAGATTTTTATCGTTTTTAATAGAGAAATTTGTCATCAAAATTTATTAATTTTTTATTTTTTATTTATAAAAAGCTTCAGTGGTTCATTATTTAAACAAAAAAAGTGATTTTCCATTCAGATCTAGCACGTGAATTGCACGGGGTTTGCGTTCTAATCGTTTGGTTATTGAGAAAAGAAATACCTTTGCACTCCAATATAACGGTTTTTCTTTATGCGTTTAACTGATTGACATTTTGTCAATCTATTTAGTTTAAATTCAATTTTTGTTTAACATTTAAAATCGTAACAATAAATATCTATAATTCAATAATTATTTATTGTTCCAGTGATTGCTGTTGCAGTGGCCACTTTATCAAACTAGAAATCATGGAGAACAACGAAAGTTGTACTGTAACTTGTGCAACTGTTGTAGAATGGCTAAATTCTCAAGGATTAACAACGAGAAAAGTAAACTATCGACAGGCAACTTCTCGGCTTATTAGAAACAATCTTCGACAAATGCTTGTTGAAGTAAGAGCAGAGAAAGCGAGTAGTGCTATTAAGCTGCACTTACAAGAAGTTTCGGTATTCAATAGATTCATGGCTGAAGGAAAAGCTTCCATAAAATTCAAATTAGAAAATTGCACACTATATTTTTCTAATGCCCCAGCAGCTCAGCTCATTAGCTTCTTGAAAACAATTTATATTAAGATGGCAAATAAGGATGATGATAAGCCCTTAAAGAATCCTTTAAGAGAAAAACTATTAGCTAATAGAGATGGGTGCATTGAAGATATAAGTCCAGCAACAATTGCAGAAATTAACAAAGCAAAAGAAAAGGCATTAGGAGTTTCACGTGCTACCATCACAACACCTTCACCAACAAATGTTCGCAAAAGAAAACTTGAAGCAGGAAGTGGTACAGCAACAACTCCGAAAATTCCTAGGGCAAAGAAACTATTCAGCAATCCAACAGTTGGAGAAATGACACCAGAACAAACTAAAGTCCTTGACGCTGTTAAGAAGGGAATGAATGTATTTTTTACTGGAAGTGCTGGCACAGGAAAATCATTTCTTCTTAAGAGAATAATTGCTGCTTTACCTCCAGATGTAACAATGGCAACTGCGAGTACTGGAGTAGCTGCTTGTCATATAGGAGGAATAACGTTGCATCAGTTTGCTGGTATTGGATTGGGACATGGAACAATGGAGAGATGCAAGCAAATGCTCTCAAAATCAGCTGCAGGTACGATATGGAGAAAAACGAAACATTTAATTATTGACGAAATTTCTATGGTGGATGGAGACTTTTTTGACAAAATTGAAGCTCTTGCAAGGTTTGTAAGAAATAGTGAGAAGCCTTTCGGAGGCATACAGTTGATCTTATGCGGTGATTTTTTCCAATTACCACCAGTTTCTAAGAAGGATGAAAATGTGAAATTTTGTTTTCAAAGTGAAGCTTGGGCAAAGTGTGTTCAGATAAATTTTGAACTTAGGGTTGTTCATCGTCAAACCGATCCTAAATTTATTAACGTATTAAACAGATTAAGGATAGGACAAGTAACAGATGAAATAACTGAAGTGTTAAAGAGCACATCAAAACAGAAAATTGAAACTGATGGTATTTTGGCAACAAGATTGTGTTCTCATGTAAATGAAGCTAATGAGATTAATGAATCTCAATTAAGTAAATTAACTGGAGCTGCTAAAACATATGTAGCTCAAGATTCAGACCAGTCCATGACAAAAGCCTTGGACCAACAGTTACCAGTACCAGGTAAACTTGTGTTAAAAGTGGGTGCACAAGTTATGCTGTTAAAAAATCTTAGTATAAGCAGTGGACTTGTAAATGGAGCAAGAGGAGTGATAGTTAAATTTGAAGATGACTTGCCAATAGTACATTTTCGTACAGGCAGCAACTACAAAGCAAAAATGGAAAAATGGAGCATAAAGACTGCTGGTGGAGCTGTGATATATAGAAAACAACTACCACTGAAATTAGCTTGGGCCTTTTCTATACATAAAAGCCAAGGTTTGACCTTGGATTGCGTTGAAATGAGTCTTGCAAGAGTTTTTGATGCTGGTCAAGCGTATGTAGCTCTATCAAGAGCTCAAAGTTTGCAAACTCTTAGAGTATTAGATTTTAGTGCTCAGCAAGTATGGGCAAATAAAGAGGTGTTGAATTTTTATAGAAGGTTCCGAAGACAAATAGAACAAATGGAGATAGTTCCTTTAGGAAAAAAATCCAAGCTCAAATAATAAAGTTGTCTTAGGTAATTTAGGAAAATTCTAGAAAATATTTTTTAAATCTAAGAAAAAAAATATATATATGTAAAAAAGACTATTTTGCAAAAAAAATATTTTTAACTGTTTATAAATAAAAATATTTTATACTATTAGTTTTTATACAACAGAAAGTGCAGTATTGTTTTGAAAGTGCAGTCTTTACATATAAAACTATTTAATTCTTTTTTGTAATCTGTTTATCTTGGATGTTAAAACTAGCTACATTAGGTGAAGATTTCTGTAAAGTAACAAGCGAGATAAATGCGAGATTTGAATGATAATGTGCTTCTCAGATTAAAATTTTTAACATCTCTGCTTGTTAATTTCTGATTTAGATTCAATTTATACATCGACCATGAACGTCTGGCTATTATTTGTGTATATTTAAAAATTTGTATGGATAAAATATATTAGTTTGAATATAGATTAATTAAAAAATATTGTCTAATCTGAAAAAAATATATAATAATTTATTTCTTAATACCAATAAATAAATACAAATACAAATAAACAAATAATTGAATTTCAACAATCTTCCACTTTTATTTCAATTGGCGGTATGTAGCGCCATGTATGCCCTGCATTGGCAAGCTCTGAACAAATTGTTGATGACTCTAAAGTCGACTCGCGACTACTGCATTGAATATCTATTTTATACTGACCAGCAGTAAGAAATACTACGCGACATTCATGATATGCACGTCCACATTCCTGCAACTATTAAATAAATTATGAATTAAATACATTGCTATTGGGAAAAAACAATTTAATTAGACAAAGCAGAATTAAATTTTTAATTCTTTTGTTTGTTTACATAGTAATTGAAATATAAGGAATAGAAAAAATTTGAAATTATGTCATCACTCTAATTTTTCATATTCCAAAAATTATAATAATTAGTAACAACTTACAGTTGGAAGCATAACTTTGTTTGCCCCAGCTATAGAAACTCGAGTATCAAGCCTATAATTATTTACACCATTATGATGATCTTGATAAAGATTAATTGATAAAGTTAAGTTTCGTAATGGATTTTCTAGTGCATTTGAAACACCGACCCCAACACTGACACACTCTCCTAAACCACATGTTACCTCATCTTGTGCTTTAAAAACTGTGTCATTGATTGTTACTTCTAAAAGTTGATAAAGAAGTTTTATTAATAAAAAGTAATAAAATTAAATTTATTGAAAGAATTATTCAATAAAATAGCTTAGAAATTAAAAAGAAATGTAAAATAAACTTACCCCATTGCAAAGGACTCATCCTTACTAGATCTAACATATCTTGTGTTAATGTAAGTCCAGATAAAGTTGCTTTGCCTTTTGATTCTGTTCCCAATAATTGCCATTTCAAGTCAGCTAAGGATGCTATATGATCCGCGCATATTTTCTGCAAATTGTCATTGTTTCCAGGCCCATTTGTCTGAAATATTATTAATTAAGTAAAAAATTAGATCTACCTATTAATAATAGATTCTTTTATAACAAAATTAATCCTGTAATTACCATTGATAATTTATTAAGAGGGCAACGATCAACAGGAATAGGTATTCTGCAAGATTCCCGACCTTCCATTCTAATACATTTATTTTGAGTATAATGTAATTCCATTTCATGGTTTGTCATGTTAGTGACATCCAAAACAAGATAAAATTGCGTTGGCCTGAAAGGAGAAAAAAATTGTATCACTCTATTCATCATAATTGTAAATAAATAAAAAATATATATAATAATTTTGTACTCACGTTTCGGCTGGTAGAACATCCCAACTAGTCACCTGTACACTGGGTAACATCTCTATTGTCGTAAAAACGGATGAGACTCTACAATATCCAGCAGTCAAGCCAGCGCTACCAGAATACTTAATCTTTAATTGTCCTTCAACAACGTTCGAGGCATGTAATGGCATCGCTAGTTTTGATAATCGAGTGCTTCCCAGAGAATTCGACGAATTCGAACTTGTGCCTGAGCGAAATGAAGATGTCAATTCGGAATGTCTTTTAGTGTGATGCGATGGAGAACTTAGCCGAGACGGCAGAGAACTTGGCCCCGAGTGCGACATCAGACTGTTCGGCTGGCTTAGATAGGTACTTGCGACATCTGAAACAAATATATTTTGACATTATAAAATTTATGAAAATCAAGAGTGTTAAAAATTTAAAGTAATAAATATACCATGTGGATGTGGTACTACAAAGTCCATTGCCGCATACATGTACAAAGTAATACTTGCACTGGCCTGAGGCTTTAGAGGCAATTGAGTTTGAAGATTCTCATCACTCCACTTGAATACTTTAGACTCTGTCAAACTATCTAAAGTCGATTGTACCGAGATCTCTACCATTTCAATAGGCACTTGACTTACGTTTGTTATCGTTATCGTGCACTCAGCGCTATAAAAGTGTGAATCATTAAAAAACCACCCTTCCACCAATATTAAATAAGAAAAACATACAAAAAAATACAGTACCTCTCGCCGCCATAAAGCGAAATACTCGCACTAGTAACAATGTTCTCTCCCGAACTGAAACTCGCCGTTCTTGGCAAACTCGTCTCCACGTTGATCCTAGGAAGGGCCGGCACCACCTCCACTGTATAGAGCGGATGGGGCATTGTCTCCATGTGCCTCAATCTGCAATTTGACTTTACACCCAAAGTGTGAGTGCTGAATCCAAGGATCTCGAGTTCTCCGACTTCGCGTGGCGTACCCGCCAAGGTCACGGCTATACTACTACACTCCGCGGGTAACGTTATGCTCTCGGGTATTGATTCAAATACAACGCCGTTGGTTAACAGACGCATGTTTGAGACGTGGAGTTCGAAGGGTAGTGGATTGACAAGTTGCATGGACACCTCGCATATGTCGCCGTCGACCCAAACGTAGTCCACCTTACTCTTGGAGGTAGCCTTGCGCTCGAGCGACCCGAAATTAATGGGCGTAAAGAGGAACGGGCCGTGGTCCTCCTTGACACGCTCGATCTTCTGGGGTTGCAGGTGCGGTTGAAGATTCTTCAGGAGGAAGGATTTCGTACGCGGAATGTTTGTCAAGTTCGCCGGGGGAATCACAGTTCCTGAATCGAGAACCTAGTAGAAGATTTTTATTATTGTTCGTAGAAGTTATAATTTATTTAATAAATTTCTTTATTAAAAAAAATCTTATTAAAGATTTGGAGAAGTGATTAAATAAAACTTACAAGAGGTACTGGTGCGCCTTCACATTGTTGGGAAACTGCTTGCAATTGAAGAGCTGCATCTTTCCTTTCGGTAGGCGTGAGATAATGGTACATAGTTTGTAGAAGAAATGTTAGGTGCCTGGTAGTTAATGCTGCATTACCCATCCGATTTGCTGCAGATACTAATTCGTTTATTAACTGAATTTGAATGGATGGCCAACCTTTTCTATTATCTGTTAACAAAAAAAGTAATTGTTATGATAAAGTTTTTATACAAGCATATATAGAAAATTTTCCAAATATATAATTTTTGTAATTTTACCCAACAATAAATATATTTAAAAAGTTATAAATTTTAATAAGTGAAATAAATAATTACCGAACATCATTTCAAATGGATCAAGAGATAATTTAAAACCAGATGTAGCTTGCAATAATAAATTATAACATTGTTGCCAATCAGGATTTGGATTATTTTGAGATACATGGCGTGTAGCTGCAGTCCTTAAGCAAAATGAAGCTTTTCTTGTATATCCAAATGAAGTATATAGTTCAGATAGCGTTGTAAAACGATCTATCTATAAATAATAAAGAATAATATTAATAATTTAAAAAAAATCAAATGATTTAAAAAGTATTAAATTATTAACATACCTTTTCCTGCTCACTCTTAGTCATATTATTAAATAAAACATTGCTTAGAAAAGATGCTGCCTGCAAAGTGCAGTTTTGTTCGATAGAAATTCTTGTGGCTTTAAAACTAGCCTCAGTCTCAATGATTCCTGCATTATGATATTTACTGTAGTGCACTATTGCCTCACGATATTTTTTACATATTTCGTCTGGAGATAAAATATGTGGCATGCTCAGTTTTACAGCTTCTATTGTTGGAGGGGTTGGAAGTGCAGCTGCTGCTTGTGATCCTCGTCTTAGAAAAAGAATATTATACGAATTTAAATAAATTTTATTTAAAACAAATAAAAACAATATATATTAACAACTTATGAGATTTTACCTTTGTTTTCCAGGACTACCCTCTTGCAAAGATGAATTTCTTTGCAAAGGAAGACTTCTACACATGTTAGGATACATAATTAAAGCTGAAGCAGCACATAAGCCTTCATAAGCTGCACCAAGCCACAACCAATCATTGACTGCTTGTAGAATACCTGCTGCTGAGTTGTAATTATTCAAAGCATCAGCGGCTAAGCCTGCTTGAAGGCACAAATCACCTAAGTGCTTTGTTGCACGACCAACACATCTTTTACGATTGTTTCTTGACTCTAAATCTAAGCCAATGAAATCCTTTTTTTCAAAAGGTGCTTGCAACAGTGCAACTTTATCAACTTTTTCTCTAGAACGCTCCAATCTCTTTGACTCCAAAATCCAAAAAAGTGATCTGAAGCATTCTGACATCTGTGCTTCTAAATCTGGACATGATTCATCGGCATAAAATACACCAACAGTTTTGAAGTTATGTGGGGTTGTAAATCCAGGTGGTGGCTCATTCAAATTTTCAGATGGTGTTGGTCCAAACAAAATAGCCCTTGAGTCATATAAAGTCTGGCCATATTTTACTTTAAGAGTCTCATGGAGCCTGCAAAGCTCATTTAACTCTGTCTGATTTTCATATTTGCCAAAAGTTATGAGACCTAGAAAGTATTTTTTTAAATAATAACATAGATTCAAAAACATATTATATGAATTAAATAAATTTTCTCTTTTTACAAACCTAATAATCGTCTATGAGTCTGAAAATCTCCCCAATCATTGTTTTCTACTGGATGCTCCTTAACAAATCTAGCAAATATATCACGGGTATTATTTGCTGAATCAATAACTGTAAATCTGCTACCGCATTTAACGATTCTCTCACACACTCGAGTTACAGTTTTTTGCTTGATCTGAGTACCGATTGGCTTGAGCAGTATTAAAACGGTTGCATGATCATGAGCAGTTTGCTCATAATCAGGGTGAGACATTTTATTGTCGGGCACCGGACTCGACAATATGACACTTAGTGCTGAGCGCATTTATTCTTCCCTCCACACCATCTGGGCTAATTTCCATCTAATCTAAACATCAAATAATCCAAATATTTATTAGAATTCATTAAATAATACACAAAGATAAAAAAAGATCAAATAACAAACAAATTTACACTATTATTTAAATAAAAAAATTAAGAAAATTTTATATAATTGATAAAGAGGTTATAATTGAAATCGACTAAAAATTTAACGTAACCAAAATCTTTCCTCGCAAATAAACCCATTACCACTTTTATTAAGCCCAAACACTGTACTTACATTAAAAATTATCGAAAGATTGGAAAAAGTTCAGTGAACGGAGCTCAGCTGACGAGCGGTAAACAAAAGTTGACAGCCATTTTTTAAAAAACGCCCCCACTATTAGTGCATGGCAGCGCTGCGAGCGGCGGCAGCAGCCGTTTTTGCGCGGTTTTTGTTTTCATACACCACGTGCTGCTCCAAAACGTTTGTTTTGACCACCTACGCACGGAAAACTGTTTTCGCGTTTAGCGGAATTAATGAATTACTCATAGTTTCCGTTTTCGTCGCATTAAAAATTATCATTACGCTCTATTTGGAAAACTCGAATTATCTCAAAATTGCCGTGACGAATTCTAGATATCGAAAAGCATACAGCGATAATACTAAATCCGAAAGTTCATTCAGATAACGCGTTTAGAACAGCTATATATATATATTCCCTTTCAAATCCAACACCACGTGATCCAACACCGCTTTATCTAAAATCAGCAAAGAAAAATTTCTCAATTTCCTCTCCCAACATTAAAAGCAAATCTCCTATAAAAACCATAATCAATCCAACTTCAATCTCCCATACACCATCCCAACAACAACAACTTGCATCTTTTTTACCTCCCCTCACAGAGCAATTCCTTATGAGAACCCGCGCACTATACATCTCGAAAACGGTACTCCCGAGCGCGCAGTTCTCTCATTGTTTACAATATACTTATATATACACCCCGCGCTCGCGAGCGCGAGAGGAAAAATCACGAGTCCGCCGGAGGTGGGAATTGCAGCTGCGCCTAGCGGCGACACATTCGGAGTGCCCCCAAGGCCTCGAGCGTCTCGCGCGGTAAATTTTCCTTTTCCTCTAAGCGCGCGTTAGTTAGTCTCGCGACGAGCGTCGAGCTGAGCGCATATATATACATACGCTACGAGAGTTTTGTGTACAAACGTGACTGTGATTGATCCGAATTTTTCTCACGCGCGATTTTGCACGCACGCGGGTTTGAGGGGTTTGGAGATTTTGGAGGAAGGATGATGGAGATCGACGAGCTGTCTTATAATGTGTTTTATTTGCTGCTGCGAGTGAGTTTTTCCGGGATTTGGATTTTAATCGGTGCTGTGGTTTTTTGCGGTTTCGCGCGAGCTTTTGCAAAAAAGAGCTGAATTAATTGTCTGGCTGTGACGTTTGAACTAGTTTTTTTTTTGGTTTTTAAATGAGGAAAAAAGTGTTTGCTGATCGTGAGGTGGTATTTTGTGATTTGTTCTACAAAGGAATTAATGTCTCTATTAAGAATTAATAATCTTAAAGGAAAAATGAATTAAAACGTTGCGAGAGGCGCGTACTTATACCTAACTCTTGTTTACGTATAACTTTTAAAAATACATTCGAATGTATTTTTACGATTTATATCAGTTTTATTGATGTTATCGCAGTACGAGTCGCCGTACTTATGCACTTTCAAATAATAATTATTCATCAGTTTTACGATAGTTTTATGTCACGGAAAACATATTAAAACTGTAACGCGTATTTCCTCATAATAACGTTTAAACAATACCATTAAATAAATTACCGCCCATATAAAAAAAAACCAACATGCAAACAATTATCAAGCCACAAAACCCTCGCTTTATCCCATACACATTAAAAATCAACATTTTTCCAGAACGAATACAGAAAGAAGCACGAGCTCGCCTTGTCAAAGTGCTGGACGATCTGCGTGCCTTGCGGAGATTCACTGCGCGACGTGTCCATAACAAAGGAGTTCGTTGGTAAGATTCCAAAGAATCAAAAATAAATATACATCCACAGCGCAAATAAATCCCCGGCTCGATTATATCAATAAAATTTCTCGAAATAAACTGTCTCGGCGCCAAAGACTTATCCTCGCGTGCGTCACTCAGCGCGGGCTATTAGATTTCTACGCTTCTCACCTTCCACTGATAAGAGGCCTTATCTATTCCATAACAAGATAACGACTTGTCTCCAAATGGAGCGTAACCTTTTGTTGTGAATTCCTTTCAGATGATCACGTACTCAGGCCGCTTGCGGACTCGGGATTTGTTTCGACGGACGAGTTGGGATCGCATGTTTATAGGATCGAGAAAAACAGGGTGAAGCTGGTTAATGATGACGAGGAGAAGAGGGATGATTACAGGGTTGAGATATTGTCGGTCGAGAAGGGTTACAATAAGGAGTATCAGCCTTATAATATTATCATCGTGGACAAGCCGATACACAGGAAGTACAGGGTGAGAGCGCAGCACTCGGAGTCTGACAAATTGCAGCTTAACGAGACGGTCTCGACTTATAAAGAGTAAGTGGCGTTATTGACACACGCGTAATTCAATGTATTTTTATCATTTCATAATTTCATTGCTTGATGCTCCTCTAGTGCCATGGGCTTTTTGAAGCGGCTGTTTAGTAATAAATCCTGCCCCCTCGACGATCTGACGGCGGAGATCGAGAAGATCGATATGCAGCGCTGCGGTAGTATAGACGAGCTGAAGGAGAGCCTTCAGAGGCTCATCAGGAATTGCTGGGCCAACATAATGCGAAAGCAGAGTCTGGACATTCAGCGAGACGCGCGCTTCCAAAAATTACTGAGCATATCGCTCGAGATGTTCGTGATGCACCGAATGCACGACTCCTTGTACTCCGTGCTGAGTAATCTGTTCGCCGAGCAAGACGCGATCATCAAAAAGAAAATCGATGAATTTATCGCGGCTGATGTTTCGCCGGAGCAGCTGGGAGTTCAGGAGTCGCTGATAGTGTCGACGCCGTCGGCGATGGTAGAATTGGGTAATGCAATTTTTTTTGGAGTTTTACGTAACTGCAATTTTTGATTTTAAGATTTTTTAACTTTAAATGTTTTTTATAACATAATATTAAAGCATCGAATTTAGATTATTTTATGAATTTTTCAAAAAATAAGCTTTTTTAAAGAAACATAAATTTATAATTTCTTAATTGAAATTTTAATAAACTTTGCCTCATTTTTTGACGTGCAATATAAATAGTTATTTACTATTTTTAAAATTATAACATAATTAAAAATTTTCAAAATAATATAATATTTTTTTTATTTCCTTCTCAATCAGCCACATTAGGATCTCAGATGGGACCACACGATAAATTAATGTGCTTGAAGGGAACTTTGGACTTTATCATCGCCGAGGTCAAAGGCGCCATAGCCGATGTGGAATCGAGAACAGATTTTTTGAACGACAACGACGACAAGCACAGAGTTCGCGCTTTAGATACTGACGACTTGATACCGCTCCTGCTCTACGTTATTATTAAGTGCCATTGCCAAAAGCTCGTCACAGACCTTTACTACATGGAAAACTTTATTTGGTGCATAGCACCCTACGATGCTCTATCGTATACGCTTGTAACGTTCAAAGCAGCTCTAAGGCTGCTCGCGAAAATCAAGGTAAGCGATTTGCCCGAGAAATGCAGTAAAGTGGAAACCAAATTAAAATTGGATCTTCTGCACAAAGTAGAAGATGCCAAGGACGAGCCATTGCATGCCCTAGCGGACATACTCGAGGAAGGTTGGCCTCAATTAGTGTTTTAAGATTAGTCATGAGCGAGATATCAAAACGTGCTATTGCATGGACTTTTGTACATATTGTGTGATATGGTTGTTTTTTATTAGAATAAAATATTTTTTTTATGAATTTATGTAGAGATCATTTATATTTTGTCCTACTATATTAGAATAGAATTCTGTATTTTAAAAATTGAAATATTGAATTTTAAAATTACTATAATGAATAAGAATACAACTAGTACTATATTGAATAAAAGATGTATATAATTGCATACATAAAAGCCGATTTAAATAAAATTAAATTTAATGTATTTAATTAATATCTTTTACAAAGAAGCACTTACTATTACGTTTTCGTATAAAAATTACAAAAATTCTTTATAAAATAATAATATACAGAAACTTTCGATATTTGTACAAGTATCTTACAAAGCGCAGCGATTTTATGTGAAGAACGCTTCACAGAGAATATTCTAGTAAGTCTTAATTATAATATAAAGCTTGTTAAAATGCTATCAGTCTTTACTTAAATGTTACTTGGTCACTGATGAGAGTCCATTATAAGATTGCCATCTTTATCTTTAAGGCGAACTCGGCCGTTAGCATATCGCGTTTCCTGAATTCCATCAGGATAAACAAGTTTAACAGTTCCATCAGGATATTCTCGCCTCTGTTAAAAGGTGAAATAATTTTTATTTAATTTTTACTTTAAGAATTAAAAATTATTTTTGAAATTATTGCTTTATACAGTCTTTCAATTAAAAATCTAATATATTAAAAATTAATATTCTAAATAGAAAATAATAATTACCTTATGATCTTTAGTATGAATTTCTCTTTGTCCGTTTGGTAAAGTAAGAACTTTTTCGCCATCTGCAGTAGTTTCAGCAATGGTTCCGTCTCTTAAAGCCCATTTTTCCGATCCATCAGCCTGAACTATTTTAACAGAACCATCTGGAAAAGCTACTTCAACAGTTCCATCCTTTGATCTCCGTTCAACTTGACCACTACAATACGATTCAAATAAAAAAGATAAATATATCTTATTTGCTATAAAATTAAAAATCAATTCAATTTAAATAATCAATCAATACTATGTACAATTCTAATGACTATACTTGTTAGAATCAATTTGAGGTGCAACGTTTTTATTGAAATAAATGGAAATAATTAAAGAAATTAACATTTATAAAGACAATTAACTTAATTTGTATACTTAATTATTGTTTTATTCAACAGTACCAATGTTTTTATTATTATATAACATCACTGTATTGATTTAAGTGATGTTTCGTACTAGTATAAACTTTTGAAGATATTTAAAGACTCTTAGGTAAAAAGTTAATAATACTAGATATAAAAAATAAAGTAAATAAAGTTGATCGATATTTTATATAAAATAAAACTTACTCGGGAAATTCTAAAATTTCCAATCCATCAGGCATTGTCGTATGCCAAGTTCTTGTTGCTGCATAAAAATACTTGACAGTTCCGTTTTTGTCAGTTTCGCGAACATCGCCATTATAGTAAATCATTTTTGTAAGGCACCGATCGGGAAAAACTTTCTTTACGTTTCCATTCGGATACCAGTACTCGACCCGACCGTCAGAATGATGAACTTCCCTAATACCTTGTTTGTTACTGTTGGATTTATGATTTTCCATCGTTACTTTGTTGTCGTTGTAATATTTCTCCGACTCTTCTTGTGCTGCTGAGAATGATTTGGGGCTTCTAGAATCAGGCTGATTTCTGTTATTAAGGTCAACATCATAATTATTTTCTTCATCGTCAACGTGATCTTCTTCCGTTTGATCTCGAGGCTTAATTTGTTGGCTCATCAGATTTCTTCTTTCCCCTGGAATTTCTTTGAAACAGTCTGTCGCCTCCCTCAATAAACTTTCGTAGAGGTTCCTAGTTCGAGCAATACTTTCTGCCGATTTTAAAATTTTCACCTTCTCTACTTTCTCCTCGGGTTTATCTTCGATAATTTCTTCTGAGTCAACGTTGTAGTTCGTCTCAGCGCTATCGGGTATCTTAAGCTCTTCTTGATGAAGGGCGTCGTCATCATCATTTTTGAAGGGTGAAATTTTTTTACGATCGGCTAAAAATTTGTTGATTTGATGAATTGCTCTTGTGTTTGAGGGAACCGGTTTTTTTACTCTGGGATTCTTTTTCTGTTGGAGTTTTTCTATCTCCTGTTTCAATTTCGAATTTTCCGTTTGTAAGACTCTCATTTGACTGCGTTGTCTGGCATTAGTAGCAGACCATTTGCTCTCCTTTTGACTTAAAACATCGCGAAGTTCTTCTAGTTGCTCTCGTAAAGTTTGAATTTCTTGACGTTCTTGCTTACTTTTCTGTGCTTTTTCATATGCATCTTTCATTCTACTTTCTAGTGCTGTCTTTTCTCGGGCTAATCGCTTTTTCTCCTCTTGTAAAATATTCTCCGTCTTTCGCTTTTCTATTTCCAGTGCTTCTTCTTTTTCCTTGAAGAAGCGCTGCATATTTAACTTCTCTTCTTGTAACTTCGTGCGCTCTTCTTGAAGTTTTTGCCGCTGAAGAGTCAACGCTGCGCTTTCTTTTCTAAAAATTTCTATCTCTTGTTCAAGTTCAAGTAGACGCGTTTTTAAAAGTTCAGATTTAAATATAGATGTGCTTTCGTTCTTTTGATCAGTTTGAGTATCGTTTTGTTGCAACGTTTCATTTTTTAATTCAGTTTCGTCCTCATCATTCTCTTCTTCATTTTCATTATCATACTCTTCTTCATTTTTAAAATCTTCAGTTTCATCCTCTTCACTATCATCTTGATCTTTTTTCAAAAATTGCAGACTATCAATCATACTGCTATTATTTTTATCATTAGTTTTTAATTGAGATGATACAACACTTTCTACTTCGGATGAATCAGATACTGAGCCATCAGACCAAGCTCCTTTATCATTCATATAATTTACAATTGTTTGTGAATCACTTGAAACACTGGAAGTATCTGTCATTGTTTTATACTCATTATATTCAGAAAATCTGACATGTAGACTTTCGTTCTGTTCACCCTAGAAAAAAATTTGATTATAATTAAATTTAAGATGATGATTTTTTTGTTAGTAAAAGTTAGTAAAAGATAAAATGTTTATAAATCTTAAATATTTAAAATAAAATATTTTATTATATTATAAATCAAAATAAGTAGTAAATGTAGTCAGGGGTGGGCTAATTCAGTATTTAATTCTTTAAATACAAACACAAAATACATTTTAAAAAATAGAGTATTTAATATACTTTTTAAAATACAGTATTTTAAATACTTAAAGTAGAAAAAATGTATTTGAAATACTGTATTTAAAAAAAGTAATTGAAATACTTTTGTTGTAAAGACTGTATTTAAAAAAAAAGTATTTTAAATACTTTTAAAATACTTTCGAAATTCAGTGTCGAAGTGTAGAATTTTAAAACTGTATTTAGAATTTAATTGTTGACTTTATTTTTATAAATTCAAAGAATATTTTTTTAATTTAATGATATATTTTATTTTAAACTAAACTCAAATATTTTTAAAAATAAGTATTAAATGTATTTAAAATACTGTATTTAAAATACAGTATTTCAAATACTATATTTTAAATACAGAAGTTCAAATACAGTATTTTAAATACAAGCAATTGAAATATAGTATTTAAAATACTTGTATTTTAAATATTGTATTTTAAATACACCAATTCAACGAAAATATTTAAAATACAATATTTAAAATACTTTATGCCCATCCTTGAATGTAGTAATAGAGAATAAAAGATTGTTCATAAAGAAAGGTAATTTACTTGGTTTTGTATTGAATTAGATGTATGGTACTGTTCATCTATGTCTGTTCCATAAGGAAGTACAGTACCACTGACAGTTTTATCATTTTTTAACTTTAAAATAGGGACTTCATCCCATTGTGAAAGTTTTGATTCTTTGAAAGTTTTTTTTGGTTGTGATAGTGGTAGTTTACTTGATTTTGATGACCGAACAATTCCTTCCAAAGCTTGATTTCCTATATCAGCAAATGAAAGTTTATTTTTAGCAGCACTATGTAAAAGAGCTTTCTGTTTTAATGGTGTTGACTGTTGCAAAAATGCTATAACTGTACTTGATGTAGAACAAAAGCTTGAATTTTCAGCTTTATCCTCAAGAAGTTCAAAAATTCTAACTTCTTCTAACTCTCGTTTACTTTTTATTTCAAGATCAGAACTATTTGTGTCTGATACAGTGTCATTGGATTTTTTCTTTTCAAGAGCTACTAAAGTAGATGGAGAATTAACAGACTTTGTACGTGGTGGTGGTTTCTTCCGTGGTGGTGCAACATTTTTTAATGTCAATTTTGTTTGTGCAACAGGTGCCAGATTTGGAGTAGACTTTCTGGATACATCATTTTTCTTTGATTTTGGTAAAGAATTACATCTTTCAAGACTTTTTGGTTTAGACTTTCCATTAGATAGCGTACCATTTGAAAATGAGGCACTTTTTGGTCTTATTGTACATTTTGGTACTTTGTCATGGTTTGAATGTGGCAAAAATCTTGCTAAACCTTCACCCTTTTTCAGAAATGGTCTTTTAACTACTGGTTTTTTCTTGTTCACAGTATTCACAGCTTCAGAGTCTTTCAACCTTTCTTCCAATAATGTATTGAAATCTTTCCTAGGAGATGGTACTGGGATTTCGTCGATTGAAATACTTTTGTGTGACTTATTAGAAGTAATAGATTGCATATCATCTATTGAAACTTCGCAACTGTAATCGTAATGGTTATATGAATTGTTACAATCTACATTTGGTTTTAAATCAGTCTTATTATTTCTTACATCTAATTGCACTTTTTGTTTGTTTAAATTCAAGTTTTTGTCATTATTATTCTCATTAGTTAAGGCAAGATATGGAGAAAAACTTTTAACTCCTTGTGATACTGGAGATGTGCACTCTTCGTCAGGTGTATCTAAATCTATTAAATTCTTTTCTTGTTCTTTATTATGAACTTTCATCAGTTCTTGTAGTGACTGCTCACTTATACTCATATCACTAACTGATAAACTTAAAGCATGAAACATTAGATTTTGTTCATTACTCAGCATTTCTCTCTGTTCTTGTTGTTGGCGTATTAATTCTTCTTGTTGCTGCAATTGCCATCTTCGAAGCTCCTGAAGTTGCTCAACTATAGTTGCTTCAATAGCCATTTTTCAATTTTTTTTTCTCGTGAGAAACACTGTAGTAAACAAAAGAACATCAATTACTTTAACTTTAGTAACAAGTAAAAATTGAAACATTTCAGTTATTATGCTTTATCAACAATCAAAATAATACGTACTCTATGTACCTTGAATAATAAATAAGCTTATTGAAACGGAACGATTTTACCGTAACAATAAAATGCAAATATTTTTTACCTGCGTTAATAATTTAAAGTGTCGAACGTTAAAATCGAATGAAACAAAACAATGAAACCGTTATTGTTTCAAATTGATATTAGAAACTGACATAGAAACATCGTCGCCCATCATTGGCGCTAAATTTTGGATCATAAACCAATCAACATTGAAGATTGGATTTTCGGTAGATTTCAGCGCCATCCTTACATTTATAGAAAACGACATATCATCGGTTGGTATTACAGGCAGTTGCATTATTGTGGACAACATAACCTGCATTAAACTTTTGGAGTACACAAACCAACATTTTCCAAAAAATATTAAATACAATAATAAATAAATAAATAAATTAAGGAAATGGCGGATAAAAAACAGTAAGTGTTGCTTGACTTAAATATTGAATCGCTAGATAAAATTTAAATACGTGAGACTAAAATTTGTTGAACTTTGTCAAAAATTAGCAAAAAAGATTTTAAGAAAATTGTGTATCAGAAATTAGCTTTTTCTAAGTTTATGAAAATCATACACAGTTTTGATGCATTTTTTAATAAATTTTACAGTCTAATTTTTTAATTAATGGAATTGTGCAGATATTTAGTAAAATTGAGTCATGTTTTGACAATATATTGTTAAAAATCTATTAACCTATTATACTTGTAAATATTTAATAGCTTATAAATTATAAATTTTTAATTAAGCTAAAATTTCTCATATTTTTATAGATATGGTCTTATTCACCCAAAAAAGAACCAGTTATCAGTTCCTAAGGCAGGAAATGTATTTGGTCAAGATGATGACTCTGAAGAAGATGAAGGAACTGACTGGGTGAAGAAAGCTTTAAAAGCAGAAAATGAAAAGAATAAAATTAAAAGGCAAACTCAGCTAAATATACAGAAGGCATTGAAAGAAGATGCAACAATATTTCAATATGATGAAGTTTACGATGAAATTGAACGTACAAAAGAACAAAAATCTGTTCGTAAAGAAGAAAAGAAACCTAAATATATAGGAAATTTACTAAAAACTGCTGAACTCAGAAAAAAAGAACAAGAATTAAGAAAAGATAGAATAATTCAAAAAGAAATTGAGGCAGAAGACGCTATGTTTGCTGATAAAGAAAGATATGTGACATCAAGTTATAAAGCAAAACTAGAAGAAATGAAACAATTTGAAGAAGAACAAGCAAACAAAGATAGATTAGAAGCTATAGGAGATGTAACTAAACAAAATGACATGTCTGGTTTCTACAGACATTTATATAGGCAAACAGTTGAAAAAAATGATGCAGATCTTGGAATTACTCCAGAAGAAAGTAAGAAAAAAGAGGATAGTACTGCTCATGAACCTGATATTGACAAAGATGATCCTATACCTTCTGATTCTGAATCTGATGACAGTAAGTCTGATGAAGAGAAAAATGAAAGTATTTCAACGAACAAAAATAAAGCAAAAGGTAAAAGACAATACCGTAAAAGAGCTCAAGAATCTTCAGAATCTGAATCTGAATATGATGAAGATGATAAAGTAGATAATGCAGAAAAAGAAAACTCTGAAAAATCTGATGACAAAGAAAAAGAAAAGTCACCAATTAAAAAACAAAAATTAGTAGACAGTGATGATAATAAAAAAGTAGAAGATATTAGTAAAGCTTCTGAAAATGAAACAGTAAAGAATAGTAGTGAAACAGATAAGACTGATAAGATAGATAATTCTGAAAAGGAGAATGTAATTCCAGAAAATAAGCCTAAACCTAAACCAGCAGAAAGGAATGTGAATATTTGGAAAAAAAGGACAGTTGGACCAGTATTCGAAGCTGCTTTAGAAAGATATTTATTAAGGAAACAAGAGCGTTATCCAGGGTCTTAATGATTTTAGATAAATTTATGGAAAAGAAACATGTACATTTTGAAATTATTTTTAATTTATGTGTTTAAAAACTATGTATATAAAAAAAATAACTATCTTTAACAGGTTCTGTGTAACTTTTTTATAAATAATTTTTAAAAAAAGAATTGTTTTGATAAATATCATTTCTAAATATTATTAACATACCACAGAATACCTGTTAAGTATTCAGATAGTTTTATAATTTTACTGTTTATAATAAAAAATAATTAGTTTGTACACATTAATAGGTCTGGTTATTAACTATTTGAAATCTAGTATTTTCAAATAAAGAGATTCTCATTTTTACAAAAATAAAAATAAATAAGTATTTCTATCTTATTACTCAAAATATGTATGCAGTATCAATATATTAATTAAAATAATGTTTTTATGTTTCTTTTAAATAAATAATGATTTAGATAAAAGACTTTCAAAATTGCGTTATAAAAACTATCAAAATTTTTATTATTTATGTCATTACTGTTTCATTTCATTATAAAAATCGTTAAAAGCACGATACTCTAATCGAGCATCTAAATTGCTCCGAAATGACGCATTTACGCGCTCCACAATGCATACATTAGAGGTATAATCTCCAGGCGCGCCGGACAACTTTTCTATATATAAAACACGCTTTTCATCATTCGAATCATTCGAACGCGATAAAAAACGTATCACAATAACAGTCAGTTCAGGTTAGACGGATCTTGTGGTGAAGTCAGCTGATGATACCACAGCCGGCGTTAGCTACCGCAGCTTGTATTATATTATATACCAGTCGGGCTCGAACTCGCTCCGCAGAAGCTTCCACGTTGCTGGCTTCGCTGTCGCTGTTGAAAAAACAAATAAGGTATGTGTACGCGCAAGTTTTTTTTGCTAGAATAATCGACTTCTTTATTTAATTGGAATGCATGAATTTGTTTCTATAATAAGTTGCGATTTGTTTGTGTTTGGATTAAATGATCTTTTGTGAAAATTGCGAAAGTAGTTGCTGGATTCTGCTTTTTTGTTGAATGGTGTTTTGAAGGTCGACGACCTTCCGAAAAATAAGATGGTGGATTCTGTTGTGTCCTTGAATTAATACGGGATTGAGATCCTTGAAAAGAGAATGACCTTTTATTTGAGTTTCTAATTGAATTTATTAGTAGATTTTTTGATTATTTTTTTAATATCAAAATTTGCTTGTTTTTTTATCTTAAATAAACTTGTATTATTATATATTCTTAATTGTCGAATATTCATTGACAATTTTTAAATGAACGTGATATTTATATTAATTCATAAGATTTATTAAATTTTATTTGGTTTATAATTATTACATGAGCTTGTTATCAAGGCATTACCCTTGTTTTTTTCATGATAAGAAGTCGTTAGCACATATTATCTTGAATTTGATGAGCCACATTTCCCGGTCAAAGACTTGAGAACTCCCTACTTATTCTTTTGATTATTAGAAAGCACTAATGATATTCTTTCTTAATTTAGTTCTCCCTAAGAAAACAAGATGCGTCTGATAATTTGTGATAACGTTGACAACGCTTCGGAATGGTCAGCCAAATATGTAATGAAAAGAATAAATGATTTCCAACCAAATGAAAATAAATATTTTGTCTTGGGATTACCAACTGGTATGTAATTTTTATCAATTATTAAATATTAATTACTTAAATCAATAAATAATAATTATTATTATAAGTTATTATTTTTATATTATTTTTATAGGTGGAACACCTCTTGGAATGTACAAAAAGCTCATAGAATACTACAAGGCTGGAAGAGTATCATTCAAATATGTCAAAACTTTTAATATGGATGAATATGTTGATTTGCCAAGAGATCATCCAGAGTCTTATCATTATTACATGTACAACAATTTCTTTAAGCACATAGACATTGATCCTAGTAATGTCCATATCCTTGATGGTAATGCGTCTAACTTAGAGTATGAATGCAGTGAATTTGAAAGAAAAATGAAAGAAGCTGGAGGAGTTGAGCTTTTTATAGGAGGTATAAATAAAATTACCCATATATAACTAATATTTATCTATTTAATTAAAAATATATATCAAAAAATCAAAAAATATATCAAAATATATTTGTTTTATTAATTAAAATATTTACTTGTTTGTGCTAAAAATAAAATTAATTTATCTAATGAATGATTTTATTACTTTTAAAATGTAGGCATTGGTCCTGATGGTCACATTGCATTTAATGAGCCAGGATCATCACTTACATCAAGAACAAGAGTGAAAACATTGGCACAAGATACTTTAGAGGCAAATGCAAGATTCTTTGGAAATGATATTAACAAAGTACCGAAGCAAGCCTTGACTGTTGGAGTTGGCACTGTAATGGATGCTAAGGAGGTCATGATCTTGATCACTGGTTCTCACAAGGCCTTTGCTCTTTATAAGGCTATAGAAGAAGGAATTAATCACATGTGGACTGTCTCTGCATTTCAACAGCATCCTCGCACACTTATTATTTGTGATGAAGATGCTACTTTAGAGCTTCGTGTTAAGACTGTTAAATATTTTAAGGTATTGCAAGCCATATTCTGTGTATTTAGATTTAAGATAAGTAGATTTAATAACCGTTTTTTTCATAACTTTCACATTAAATTTAATCTAATTGTGAAGGGCTATTTTCTATATTTATCTTTTTATTATCTCAATTTAAATTGACTTTTGCAAAATAACTATTGCAATGTCTAGGCTCTCAGTACGGTCCATCAAAAGTTGATTGAAGAGGACGGAAGGATTCCACGTCGTCCTCAGATAAACGCGTGATCTGGTATAGTTTATAATTAAAAAAAAAGCATTTTTGCAAGGTTTTCTATTTTTTAAATTGATTTTGCAGTCCATCACTTTTTGAAATAACTTTTTTTATCATAAAATCATTTAATTCACATTTCCATGCATTATAATCCATGTTTAAAATTGATTCCTAAAATGTAAGCCAGATTTTTTGTTCATTGTAACATAGCTATTTTTAGATTAAGAAATTGCGTTTTATGTTTATAACTTAGAGATGTGTCAACATCAGGTTACAACCTTCATTCGACATTCATAATTATCAAAAAGTGTAAAAACTTATGTATTTATTTATTTCATTTAGCGCCAAAGACTTGCAACTGATCTTTGGGTATTAGCTTTTTAACTGCACGATTGTTATTAATTGCACGCTTGCATGAAAGAGAAAAATGCATGAAAATAACGTTTGACTAACTTTTTTTTACTATTTACATCTAACCATATCATAATGTATCAAATATATTTTCAGAGTTTGGCGGAAGTTCACAGTAAACTCGTTGAAGAAGCAAAGGACTACTACGATTAGAACCTCAGGTTCTAAAAATTCTGAAAAGAACAAAAACTAAAATGAAGTATGGCAAACAATTTTTCTGACTAATTATTTTAAGCGTTATCGTTATTAAATTTTAACTGCCAGCTCAAGCGCATTTTAATGAGATTGCAATATTTTGCGATATTTTATTATGTATATATTGATGTACACTTTTTAAAAAATACATATATTTATACATTAATGAATTTTAAAATACTTATTAATTTTATTTGCGTTCAATAACTCATAACTAAAATAAATTAGAGGTTGTATATTACAGCTTATTTCGATAAAATTATCTGTGCTGCTTTTTTGTGGTTTAATAGTATCAGAATTTCAACTTTAGAACCAATAAAATGTTTTTATCTTGTTGTAAAGTATATATAAGTAAATACATGGGTGATGAGACAATCAATAAAATAAAAGATTTGCGTATTTAAAATATTTTTACTATTTGTTAATAATTGTGTTATTAATGATTTTGTTGTTAATATTAAAAATGAAGCGCAATTCAATTGCTGCTCTGTTTTTAAGTAGTTACAAGTAAGGTTTCAAGATCATATTTATTTATTTCATTTATTTTAAAATCCAGCTTTGTTATAAAATATGTTATAAGAAAACTTGGAAAAAAATACATTTCAAAAAAGCATTCTGCTAAAGTAGGCAACAACACTTGTTGAATTAAATTAATTTCTTAAATCTAATGATGAATTCATAATTTTGAATCCTTCTAAAATTAAAATTAGAAAATCATCTTGCCTTGTAACTGACATGACGTGATTTCTCACCTTAAATCTCTTTATTTGCACAAAAAATACCGTTTTGTAATTCTTAGAAAAAGAACTGAAACTTAGTGCAGCAATTTTTTAATTTTATAAGCCACAAACCTTGGACGATTTTTCAGTAATGATTAGTATCTATTTTTAAAATTTCATTTCAATGTCTTCACAAACTGGTTTATTTTATTCGTTTTAACAATTCTGTGTACACAATATATTAAAATAAAATTTATTTTCTATTATTCTTTATTTATTTTTATAAGACAATATTTTTATAGTACAGTGACACAGATGTATTTCACAAATTAGTTTGAATAATTTAGTCTTTTTCAACTAAAATAAGAACAAAAAAGTATATATATATTAAAACTATTTATTATAACAAACAGATTGTACACAAGAATTTAATACTTCTTAGAAACTAGTTTTTTACTAAACATCTTAGAAACAAAGCACACAATAAAAATTAATTAAGAAAAATATATATAGAGATCAAATGAGAATTTTCTATCAATAAAAATTATATTCTCTGTCAAATTTTCTCAAATTCAATGTCCTGATACTATATAAATCTTCATATAAATTACCAGCTTATTAAAATAGTTTCTATTGATGGACCATAACTGATAAACTAGTTTTAGCTTAAATAATTATCAAATTTAAGTAAGCGAATTATTTAAGAATATCAAATAATCTTAAAAATAAATACTTCTAAAAAAACTTGAATTAGTCGATTTAAGACCAAGTGTGCATGGATTATCTGATAAGAAAAAATGTATGCTACATTATTAAAAAGAAATCAGACAAATCAACGCCAAAATAATTACCTATAAACCATTTCCCTATCGATTCTGATTTCCGCTAATTTTTAAATCTCCGGAACTATATCTCGCTGTCTATCAAGACAAGTATATGTATCTTCATAAGCCAGCCTCCTTCATCAGCGACGCGAGCTATTATACAGCTTTATATGCGCTAAACACGTTACTGCAGTTACGCTCCCACCACGGCAGTATAAGCTTGCAAAAAAAGAAATCGTGTCTCTAGAGACAAGCAGCCGGCAGAAGATCGTTTTGCGAGATCTGGAATTGCTAATCCATCGGCGACTCTATCTGGCATCTGGTAGCAAAATACTGCCGACGATGAGTAAAATAAGAATGTTATTCAAGTATAATTACACTTTTAGGAGGGAGGTTTTTCTTTAGGAGCATTTGAAGTGCGCTTATATTTGGCTATATTTATGAGTGCATGTTTTTATTAATAAGTTTCTTTTATTTTTTTTTTTATTTATTAATAATTTGGTTGAAATTAAATTATAAGCATTTTTTACGCTAAGTTAAATAATTCATATTTCTCGAAAGAATCTATGATACTGTGCATTTTTAATAAATTTACAAATGTAAATAAATTATTAATATAAATAAATATTTTAATTTGGTAAAATTTTCAATATCTTGCTAAAATAGTCTGGGTCTTATTTTGAACCAATCCTTTTCTTGTTAATGTTCCATTGTTTTATCGTACATGAATTCGAATCAGCTTGAAAACTATTGAAAGGTATTCAAATATTTTCAATTTATGAAAAACTGATATAGTACTATATATACAACTAGTGCACTTAGCAGGTGTTGAAACATGTGCCTTGTGTAAATGTTGCGCCTAAAAATTGAGTTCACTAAAAGCGAGTTTTTCTTGTACTTCCGTTTTACAAGAAGCTAACGTTGTCCGATATTCAGAAAAATTCCACTAAATTTGTTAAAAAAAAAATTATTAATGTTAAAATGTCGGTAATTAGGAATTGTGTAAATAATTTGATCTTTGAAGAACCAAGTTGCTACTAGTGCAAACTTTATTTAGTCGACGTTTCGAGAGATTTAACAACTCCCCTATTCATGACTTAAACATAATAAAATAATAAAAAATAATTTTATTACGTTTAAGTCACGAATTTTGGAATAATAAAATAATAAAAAATAATTTTATTATGTTTAAGTCATGAATAGAGAAGTCGTTAAATCTTCCGGAACGTCGACTAAATAAAGTTTGCATTAGTAACACTTTGGCTCGTCAAAGATCAAATTATTTACACAATTCCTAATCAACTGCAACCACGAACGATCAACTTTACCATAATTAAAATGTCAGTAATGTCAATAAGCTCGTATTTTGATATTAATATTTTTCTGCTTCTGATTTTTCAAACAAAATCACTGGAGCTTTTCTAAAAATCGGACTACTTTAATTTTTAGTAAAACATTTAATCTTTAAACAAAAATGTTTTCCACAACTATTTTTCAAAATGTTTTTAGATAACTCCAAATGATATTTTCATAAAACAACTCATAGAACTTACCACGTTAAAAAAATATTCATTAGCTTATTTGAACAAAAACGAATGTAAAATTATTATCTGTACAGGCCACTTTATTGACTCATAAAGTGTGTCAAAAGTAGTGTTTGATTCCCTATACAACCGTTTTCCCTCAAATTTACTCAGTGTATTAATAGCATACGCTGTTTTATTTGACCGTACGCGTAATTGAGCATAAAGGAAATCAAAAAAACAATTTTGAACTCGGGTGGTGATGTCTTTAGACATTTATTCTTTGTTTTCAACATCTGCAATGTCTTATTTGAATTAGATTTGTGCACAATATCTTCTTTTTAATATATAACTATATCTTGCTCTACTTACCTTGTTGAACAATGTTTCACTTACAATTAATAAAATACTTTTCTAGCACACAAATTTTGTATACTTATGGAAATACCAATTTGACCTAGTTCAATATTTTATGATAAGAAATTAATACAAGTAAGGGCATAATAATATATATAGATGTGTGAATAGTTCTCAAGAAGTCAAGACATAAACTTCTGTGTACCTGGATCGATTTAAGGTAAGATAAAAATTGTCAAATTATTTTGTAATATAAAATTAATTTAATAAATGATTCTTAGCTTTCGAAAATATACTTAAGTTTATGAAAAAGCATAAAAGTAAATTATTTTCTCAGAAAAAGTTTCTTATTATAATAGAACTTTTTAAATAAATTGTTTTTTATATTATCTTACAGTAGTTTTGATTTCCAAAAATAAATTTAAATTTTTCAAGTTTTATTTCTTCATTTGTAGTTTAGTTAAAAAACCTCTCATTATATTCTTATTTATGTCCTTTATATATTTTACTTTGTAGAATGGCGCGATCCACGTACTTTTTATTTTTTTTGCTTCTGATCTTCCTACAACAGCAAACGTCGAAATCACAATTAGTTTCTGATGAAGTATCCCCAGTGTTAGATTTTTTGGGGGATACAAATAAAGTTATTAGTTTTACGGTGAAAATGATTTATCTTTTTGATAAAATCAGCAAGGCAACAAATGAGAAATATCAATCGGAATATGCACCGACACTGAAACTTGTTAATAAGAAATTAGATTCTCTTTCGGATAAATTATCTTATTTTCAAAGTTCTCTTTATGACAAGCTGGATACATTGGAGATTAAGCACAGTTTAGAAAAAAAAATGGATGACTTGCTTGATAAAGTCGAAGATATGGACAGATATTATAAAAAATATATAAAGATAATAACTCCTAATTCTACTGCATTGGAAGCAGAGAAAGATGATCTCCTTCACTTAATAATAACTATTTCAAAAGGTGGATTAGTAGATTTACTCGAGCGTATGCATAAAATATTAATTAAAACATCTATCGGCAACAAAGCATCTCTTGTTGAACTATTAGCTGATAAAAGATTGGTAGGTATTTATTTATATTAAATTCTCGACGCTTAAGTTTAAATTGGAATGCATATAGTCTTAAGATTACTTTAGAATCTTTTATTGGTTGATAAACTACCTCAATATTTTGTAGAAAAAATCACTGAACAAATACTAAAAATAAAGTATTTGAATTTTATCCAAAAATATTGACTTTTGGTTTTAGAAGTAATCTTTTGAATTTTTTGATACTGTAACTCAAAATTTATTTTTAGAAGAGTAATAAATATCTTTATTTATGTGAAAATAATAATACCAAATCGATAAGTAACTTGTTAATTTCGCATTTCTTATAAAAAAAATACTAGAGTATTATGCATCAAGGGAATAAAATAGTGTAGCTATATAATCAAGGCGAAGGAAATGAAACTTGTAGGCATTTTCTGGCCTTTATTGTTTTCAAATAATGTGTGCAGTTTTTTATCATATCTGACAACAAGTTATGAATTCAATTCGCATCTGTGTACAATCTACATTATTTCCTTCTCAGAAACTGTTCCATAATTATGCATATAATAATTTCTCAAGGGAAATATGTTGTTATTTTATTATTCCCTGAAGTCAAAATATAAATAAACCTTTTTACAGTAGAATAAAATAAAAATGCATTAAAATTAATCTTATTTTTTGAAATATAGGAACCCGAAATAATGTGTCAAGTACATCAGTCAGCACAGCAAGTTATTTTTAACCTTTATAAAAAAATTGTTCTTCTTGAAATTCAAGGACACATACTCAATACATATGCTCACAGCAAGTTATTTTTAACCTTTATAAAAAAATTGTTCTTCTTGAAATTCAAGGACACATACTCAATACATATGCTACTAGGAGACAGAGAAAGAAAGAGGGATGTAAGTTTTTTATATATGAATCAATATTAAATTAAAATTTTCCACTTAATATATTTTACTGTCAGAAGTAACCATAAAAAATTAAAGATGCTATAGTTTTTATTTATATAATAAATTAATTTATCACAATTTATAGTCACATATTTCATAAAGTTAAAAATTTTAAACCGATATTCATCCTACATTATTAAGCGTTTTTGAAAGTTATAAAGTTTTTAAGAATTAAGATTGAGGTTATCGTTCGTAGTTAGTTGTTTTTTGAAAAAATAATTTGGAGGTATTGATCTTTAACGAACCAAGATTGTTGCTAGTTAATTTATTTTGTCGACGTTTCGGAAGGCTTACAACTTCCCTCTTTAAGACTTTAATAAATTAAACTAAGATTTACATCTTTGGTACGTAATAAATTAACTAGCAACAATCTTGGTTCGTTAAATACCTCCACATTATTTTTTCAATAAAGTTTTTATATTTATACAAACATATATATGTAAATAGTTTTTAAGGTAATTATTTCCCAATCTATAGTTTATGTTTAAGAAATACTTGTTGATTCGAAAAAAATTCCTAGGCAGCGCCCTGATTGCCAAGTACTTAGGCAAAGCAATCGAGTGCGCCCGTGCCTTTTATACGATGGGTTTTCGTTATTAATCCTACATAATAAAAAAATTTTTATAAACATACGCCAGATTTTAAATCGATTCGCCGTCTATATTTTGAGATATACTCACTCACAATTTAACTTTTTTTTTATTGCAGTGTATATATCTCTCTATATTATAAAGATATTTCGCTGTCGCCGCCGCCGCCACCGTGTATAAGAATCCAAAACCCCACCTCCCTTATCTCCGAAACTAGCTGTTATTTCGAGATATATTACGATATTTTTACTCTTTTTTACGTTATTTTTCGACATTCTTACGATATTTTTCTCGATTTGACGTCGTTTTCTTGATATTTTGCGATATTCTTGCTAGATTTGGGAATTAACGTTTTTTATCTCCGAAACTAGCCGTTATTTTGAGGGATTTTACGATATTTTTCCACTTTTTTTACGTTATTTTTTTACATTTTTACCAGATTTTGCACGATTTACCGTCGTTTTCTTGATATTTTTCGATACTCTCGCTAAATTTGGGAATTCACGTTCTCTATCTCCGAAACGAGCCGTTATTTCGTGGGGTTTTACGTTATTTTTTTACTTTTTTACGTTATTTTTCGATATTTTTACGATATTTGCCTTGTTTTGACGTTGTTTTCTTTATATTTTGCGATATTTTTGCTTATCGACGTTGTTTTCTTGATATTTTGTTATATTTTTGCTTGATTTATGAAGTTTCCTCTCGATTTATCTGTTTTCCAAGATTGAAGAATGGGGGGTTGGCGCGCGAATCGCGCAGGGGAGCCAAGCCCCCCTAGTATATATATTGCGACGGAAATCGTCGCAGGCCATACCTGTACACAGCAGAGGGAGAGAGAAAGCCGAAAGGTCACTTTCCCGGCTAACTCTTTCTCTCTTATGTTTA